>JAVCKT010011013.1:0-11102 GCA_032273925.1 Rhynchotus rufescens
TATAAATTAAAAAAAAAAAAAAAAAAAAAAAAAAGAGGTCAAATACATAATTAAACATTTCAAGCATGGAAAAAAGCCCTTGCAAGCACAGGATGACCACAGATGCTGTACAGACCTTGCAAATGCAGTGTGTCTCCCTGTAAGACACAGAATGGGGAAAAAAAGACAAATCTCATTCAGGGCAGTGAACAGTACCAAAAATGCACAATAACCTTTAAAATCAATGTGAGCAAGGAAGAAAATTGGAGATGAAAGAAAGTTTAAAGAGTAAAAGATAAACAAGCACAGATCTGGTCTCAAATTGAAGCTAATTTGAGACACGTCTTTACAGACTACTCAATGAAAATTATCCTCACATCTGTTTTTTGTTTGTTTTTTTTTAATTAAAAAGAAGAATTGATAAGGAAAATAATATGGAATTTGACAAAATGTTAAAGTTGCTGACATGTCTGCTTCTGAATATTGTTCACCACTTGCACCTACCAGCACAAAAGTATAGTCCAAAAGGCTGAAAAAAATAGCAAGTCAAACGCCTGGGAAGACCCTGAAGAGGAAGGTGTGGAAGTTAAAAGTCCCAAGAAATCCATGCAATTTGCCCAGACAGCCATGTAATTTGCCTAGATTTCAAGAACAAGGGCACATGCTACAATATGCAATAGCAACTATTTTAGGAGGGTGAAGAAATTCAACCAGCCCAGCTACATGGAGCAAAATTAACCTACAGATATTACTGCAAGGTACTGAGGCCAAGGGATACAAACATTGCTTTTATACACTAGGCTTTTACATGAACAAGAACATCCACAGACACGCCAGGTAAAGGTATTTTTGCTTCAGCAGCTCTTCTGAATCACCTAATTGCGGCCATGGTCAGAAACACGAGGGACAACTGAACACACAACGCACTAGCTTCAGGACAGCAACTTCCTTCCTTAGGATCTTCCTTAGGATGAAGCGAACATCATTTCATTTTTTTTAAAGATATAATTAAAAAAGAGGAAATTCTGGTTAACACAGGAGCTTATAAAATATACTATCAGACACAGAAGGTAAAATTAATTGGAACAGAAATACTGACGAAATTGCTATGTCCTAGTAATGCGCACCTATGTCTTTATTGCACTATGTCATTACGGGGGAAATGCTGATGAATTGTTTAGAATCAGATTACAGTGAAAGGTTATTCTGTTCTTTCTGAAGAAATGACCACGCTAATGGAGTGTCCTGGAAGAGGACATCAGGAATTCTGCACATGTGCAGAGCTGCTTACCGACATTTGTAATTCAGGATAGATGCGACAAAGGTAGAATATATTTCGATATTGCAAGTAAAGAGTTTAGGCAGTTACAGAATATTTTAATCTATCGGATTATCCATAAACCGAGGGCCTTTACTAAGCAGCTATTTCAGGCATTTCTAAGGCCTACGAACACCTCATTTCCTGTTGGAATTCCCCAAAGTAAAGGCATTTAGTTCAGCTTTACTCCCGCTGAGGTTGTGTTTATCCCTCCTGTCCTCACATGACTGAACAAAACAACTCTGTAAATAGCACATAGCAAGAGAACGCTCAAATAATAATTAAAAAAAACTCTTTTTTTCCCCCCTCCTCTACATTTTGCCTACTGGAAGAAAGGGAAGTGCACAAGACCCCTCCTTCCCACGCCTGCGTTGATGGTTGTCCTGCATTTCCACGCTAGGAATGTTGTGGTCAGTGCAATGGGTCAGTGCAATGTCCCCAGTGCTCCCCGTGGCCGGGCGGGCACCGCAGGGACCTCCTCTCCTGGCACAGTGGGGAAGCCTGTGGTCTGTCTGCCCAGACGTTTGGGGCACGTCCGCTAAAATCCCATAAATGCAGGGCCCTCCCGGAGCGGTTCTGACGTCGCTTTCGTCTGGGGATGGACGTCCTGGCAGAATGAGAGGGGATGGAAGGAGAAGTTTGGGATGACCCGCTTCCCAAATCCAATCCAATCATAGGTTTGGGTGCTAAATTACAGCTGGTCCGTTCACTGAAATCTCATCTCCCATGTACTTATACACCCATTACCATAGTAACCAAATTCCTCAGAACGTACAGTGCAATTTTTGAGCCTAGTATATTAAAACAAAATTAAGGTTACAAAGTCAAGCAACCCAAAACTAGGAAGTGTCAGAATTAAGACTACCAGCTCCCTGGCCAACCCATCTTAGCTTCTGCCTTCCTCCCCATCTCCAGGGCTTCCAAGCCACCTCTTCCACAAATCCCGATCTCCTTTTCTCCCTCTGTCCCAGCTGCTTTCTCTCTAACCCCACCACAGTCTCAATGTCACCGCACTTCTGTCCTGACCTGTTCTTATCGCTCCTACCTCATCTGCCTCATAAACCTTCTGTGTTTGCACCAGGCACCTTCCTCCTCCACACTGCCTGGTGCTCTCCAGGAACCATTCACTCAACAGGACAGTGATTCCCTGGAGGCCCGGAGCAGAAGGAAAAGAAGCTGCAGGAAAAGCCCTTCCCATCTCCTGCAGCTCTGTGAGGGTTAGTGCCTGCTCGGCCCCGGGAGCTGCAAAATGCCCAGGGAATGCAAGCTGCTGGTTTACACCGTCACTACCTGCAAGTACAGGAGAACATCCTACAGAACAAGCACCTATTTGGGGAGATGCATTGGAAAAACAAATAAACAAAGAGAGAAAGAATAAAAAAGATGGTCTAAGACACATCTGTGGAGTGCTCAAGTGCTCTAGGTCTCAATACCAACACTCGCAAGCTCTATCAAACTGAAGAAGAGAACTACTTCCAAGGGACTATACCCAAAAAAGACATCAGTTCTCTCCTTAAAGAGGTTTCACTCAAACGCTAATCAAATCAGGGACTTATCCCGTTGTTTACCTGCTTCTCTACTGGACCTAAGGTACCACCGTGCACACAGCAAAGGCAAATGAGCAGACCTACCTCTGAAATCCTACTCAAAAAATAGCTGGCTCTTTACCTGTTTTACCAGTACTACTAAATATCCTGAAAATAACGGAAGAAAGAAGTAGGTCAACATCTGCAACTGCAATACTTTAAAAATACAGTTCAAGGCCCTCAAAGCAGGCTAATGCCCAGGGTCCATTCTATGTAGGTTGCCTCATTCTGAAAGTATTTTCAAAAAATCCCTTCTCTTATACCCCAATTCCTCGTCCCCCTAACAAGCCATTCTGCGCTTTCACCTGGGACTGTGCAGAGGAGAAAAGCACTTAAGTTGCTTTAATGTATCTAGTAAACGCTGAAATATTTTAAGGCCAAAAAGGCAATTTCAGCTAAAGCAGGAACACATCCATCCTAAATCTGGCAGGAAAATCGGTCAGATTCAGAAATAGGTCATTTCCAATAGCAAAATTTTACCTTTCACATGTTCTTTGTATGCTCACACACAAAGCTTCTCAATCCAGCTGCTCTCAGGATGCATTTGCAAAAAGAAATTAGTGAATAAATATGTAAAACCAGCAACTATATCCACTTCTATCCTTTACCTGAGGTGGAGAATAATCTGACTGCTTCACTGCATGGACAGACCTATTTCTGTGCCTTTTAAAGAGGTTAACTGCGATATAGCACAACCCGCTCTCACCTAGGCTCCCTGGAAATGTTGTCCTGCCTGTCCAAGCACTCTGGCCTCAGCATTTGCAGGAGGTGAGGCAGGAAACTGGCCTGAAAGTGCCAAGAGGAGGTCAATTTCCAGACACTAGCCTGATCTTTGAGAGATGCTGCAAATGAGCAGCATTGCAAATTTAAAAAAAAAAGCCAAATAAAATGATCTTCAGCTCCTCCTGAAGCATCCATCAGTGACTGCTTGGTCAGGGCCTGAGTTAGGAGGTCCCTGCCCGGGCCTGTGCTGAGCTGGATGGTGCAGTGGTTGGGAGGAGTTTTTCTCTAGAGGCCACCACTGATTTGGTCAAAGCTGAACTGTGCCAACTAAGGAAATACGGGAGCTGAGGATGAAAGCCACTACCCAGAACAAACACAGCTGAGCGGTATGAGAGAGGGTGGTCGCATTACAGTTCAATAGTGATGCCTCATTGCTCTTGGTGCTTTAAAATGATCCTCTTTCTCACAGATTTTTTTCTTATACAAAGCTATGCCTGCAGTAAATCAGTCCTAAATCTGCGGTGCAAAACCTACATCATTTTAAAATTACATTTTAAGGAAATTAATGGAATTTTAAAAGTAGGAGAGTGTATAACAACAGCCCTCATCTAAAATCCAAATATTTCAATACAAGCTATCAGTATGTCCAGATTATACCACACCACCACTATTTCATACCAACCCTGAGTAATTAAATTGGCAAGTTCATTATGGGGGACAGCAAAGGCTTTTATGACAAGCTCTTTCTTTTCAGACAGAGGCCATGGTTTGCACTGGGGTTAGTGGTGCTCATTTGCTGGTGGCAAATAAAGTAACGGCACTGAAATAAAGTTCATTCATTCTGAAGCTGAATGATGCCCATCTATGCTACTTACACATACTGTCACCAGAGAATGAAGAACAACTCCAGGTCTATGGCTTCTCGTGCTGCAGCGGGAGGAAGGCAACTCTGCTCAACTAACCTGAACCAAGGGGAGCAACACAACGTGATGGAAGAGCCTGCACCTGCCACGTTTCCATTCACAGATTCCTTGGTATTTCTCAGGTCTTGTGCTGAGTCTGGAAAAGCAGAAAAGGACCAGAGCTCTGGTGACAAATGACTGCTCCCTCTTCTCTTTCTCCATTTTCACCGCCTGCTCCCAAGAGGACATTATTCAATTGTCAAAATGGGTAACTGCACATCTGACCTAGACTTTCATTGCAGACACTTTAAAAGCATCTTTCTTTTACAGAGTACTTAGTAGAGCTGCAATAAATACTCTTACCTTACAGACAAGTAAACTACACAAATAAGAGGTGACCCGCCAGAGATCACACAAGTTCACAGCAACGTCCAACATCCTGCTTCTAATGCCAACCATTAAATTAATAGTGCCTGATCTTTTTCAAGCTTCATCCAGCACACAGCTTATTAAGAACAGCATTATTTACCTGGATTTATAATCTTGTATCTCAACATGATTTACATGTATCACAAGGCAGTGCTAAACCTCTGTGGGAGGATGGATAACTAAATGAATCAGAATCCTATCTAGAATCTTTCCATGGGAGACAACACTGGAATTCAAGGCAGGAACATGGTGGCTGGAAGGTGCCTCTGCTACAGCAGCTGTTTAGAGGTTGCTGTTATCAGATTCCTTTCACATCTACTTAGATTTCAGGAGACAAGCACCCACATCACAAAAAGCAGCCTAGCCTCACATCCCCTTGGCAGTTTCATCAAAGTGGCCAACTACTTAAACAGGCACAGAGAAAGAATGAGCTCCTTGCCCCTAGAGGCTGCCTGTGAAGGGCACTATTAAGGCATAAAAGCAGAATAAAATAGGAATTTTTTCACTATTGCAGTCTGCACTGTACCTAGGGATAAATAAAATTCCAATCTCCACAATCTCCAGGCTGTCAATCTGACACCTTTTGTGAATACTAAATTCACATATACAAAGAACTTTCTTCTTTGTAGGTTCTGAAACACCTTACACACCATTTCCTACTGGTAACCGAACAAGCAGCATAATTTCATACCTGGCAATTTGATGATTCTTTTTCAGCAGTCTGGAATAATGGCTCACCTTTTGTTTGTCAGTAGAAACAGACAAATAAGGAACCAAAAAAAAAAAAAAGAAACGGTCAAAAAAGAAGTAATATTTCCTTTATTAAAAGATGTATTTGCTGACCGTTCCTGTTGGCTAATAAACAAAGCGGAAGTCAGGGGTCCATTCTGTAAAGTGCTAAAGATCTTGGATTTTGAGCAGAGAAAAGTAGGACAACCTCCTGATACCTTGGGCAGATACTGCCCTACCAACCAACCAGCGAGAAGCAAGAAACTGCTCCCTCATAAGGCATGCAGGTCACCCAGGCAGTCCAGCTGGACAAGGAGCTGCGGAGAGCTCAACACACCGTGCCAGAAAACACCACTTACTTTTTGTACGCAAGCTATAAAGAACCACCAAGAACTAATTAAAGTTCCTGAGCACAAAAGGGCAAAGAATATTAGCCGTAGCGCTGTTTGCTGCCCAAAAGTTCTTACTACATCTGGAGCACTTTCTCAGAGACCACCAATTTCCCTTCTGACAAGCAGTACTCAGGGCTGGGATCCCCCAAATACCTAAAAATGCCCCTATGCAGATTATTTTGCAAAGTCATTATGAGGAAGGCAGTATCTAAAGCTCTAGCCTGTAAGAGAACAAACCTGTCTATATTTACATGAAACATACTGCTTAGTATAGCTACCTAAAAGCTTCAGGAAGGCCAGTCGCTGCTAGACCACAAAAGTGCTCCCTTAAAGCAAGGTAGAGAACTCAGTTACACTCTTATATTAAATTTCATGGGCTCCAACAAAATAGCCATGGTTTTAACAGTCACGTAGCTGGTTTCGGCTGCCCCCCTGACCCAGGACCAACCAGAAGACTGCTGGTAGTACTACCATGATGTTAATATAAACGTCTGAAGCACCCAGGAGAGCTCTCCACTAAGAAAATGGACAAAATTATGACAAGAAATCCTTACATATTGCTTATTTAAGTATCTCCACATCAGGGAGAGGCACAAACGCACCACACACAACTATGGAGGACCTAAGTTTTTATAAAGTGCCCATATATCTGCAACTGGCACACAACGTGCATCATATCCTTTACTCCCTATAACACACAAAGCAGAAAAGTTTGAGAATTTGATAGTAAGATCTGAAAAGAAATAACTGCTTTTCTTTTTTTTCCCCCTCCTATTAAACTAATTCCTGTTGTATAAAGTCAGCTTGAAAGCTCCTTTCAAAGGAAAAGGGGGAGGGAGGAAAGGAGGAATCAGATCTGCTTGTTTTTTGCATTTGAAATTCAGGTCTCGTCTCCCCTGTTTTGTTTTCTTGGAAGATGCCAAAGTGGAGAACTCACAGAATTATGACATCAGGATTATAAAAACCCCCAAAACCTAAACAGCAGCCAAGCAGCTTTCAGGCAAATGAGAATGTAAAATTTCAGGCCTCTTGCAGTTGTTAACCCTGGGATGACTCAAAACTCACCATGTCCACAGATAAAAAGTTTCCCTCGAGGCCTCTGGCCCCTGGAAACAGCCCAATCAAAATGGGGGGAGGCTGCAGTGCTGATGCTTTCAAGGCTAAGAGGAATTAAGGTTGAAAGGTGTTTAGTTATTGTTCATCTGTAAAGATACCTGGAAGCCTGCACCAATATTTGCATTACTGAGTATGCAGGCAAGTGGCTTCTGCCTAAACTAAGCACAAAACAGTATGTCTAGGTTGCTGTAACTATTGACTGTCAATAATTAAAAATCTGGGTTTTTTTTTTTTTTTTGTTCCATATAATGTAAATACTCTGAAAAGCATCTTTCCTATAGATCTAGTTAAATATGCCATGGCAGAGACCGAGGAATTTCTCCATGTGCATGCATGTAGAAAGTAGGATCTGCAAAGGGGAAAATCATGTTTCTCACACTGAAGACAATTTCATACCTTGTCTGCATTCATTAAAGCTCAGGAGAGGCCCCTGCTAAAACATGCAAACTGACTGCTCCATGCCACAAGCAGCTCCATCCTTCACCCTAACACCCCAACTCGGCAGACTGACATGACTGGCACACTCAGAAAAGGTCTCAAGTACAAAATATCTTAAATAACTTGGAAGAAAATGTCAAAACGTATCTTGAGACACCAAACTAGGCACTGTACAATCACTGTCCAACCCAGGCATAAAAAGTGGCTGGTTTCAGATAAAACACAGTGAAGCAGCTGAAGTTTTCTGTAGAGCTTGACTTTAAGACTTCAAACATTAAAATGATGAAGCTCTGGAATATGCTCAGTATCAGAATCTCCTGCCCTGGTAATTAGACAAATAGCTGTCGTTAATAATGCATCAAAAGAAGGTGGATAACTCCATTCAGAGAAGGAATTTTACCAGAAGTTTAGAGGTTTGCGAAGTCATATGGAAGCAATTTAGCATGCTGTGTCCTGGCGGGCTGGTTACCTTTGGAAACGCATCAGGACAGGCGGGCACCGACCATCGCTGCAACTTTCTGTTCACGCATTCCAGGATGCAGGTTATGGTGTGACCATATGTGTCATGCACTTAAAAATGCAATCACATGCATGAGAGCATACCTGAAAACTCCCTAAATGAGCAGGTGCTTGAAGCCTCCAAAGCAGAAACTAAGCAGACAAGTACAATCACAACTCAAACATTACTCTCCTTTCCACTCGCACTAGTCCGAATCATCCTCGTTTCCCCAACAGTTATGTAAACTGGCAGGTAGATTTTGCAACGCACAGGATGAAGATAAACAGAACTAATAGCAAGTGCTATTTCAAATCAATGGGGGTAGTATTAATTCCAAACCAAAAGCAGGCTTAGAGAACACTAGCTGAATTTCTCCTTGGCTGTGACAATATTGCATGGAAAAAAAACAAACAAGCCCCCAGTACATTTGGAAAACCCAGGTCCCCAAATATTGAGTGCTCCCACACAAGGGCTTGAATTTCAAGGTTTTTCCTCTGTTGGTCTAGTTTAAAAATAACATGGTTGAAGCAACATAATCCTTCATTTATTTCTAAATAAGCTTCAGCAATTCTGCTGTGTAGACTTGCTTCAAATGAAAATAAACATTGTAAACTTCTTTGCAGAGACAAATAAAATAGAATTTACAGCAGATGAAAGTTACTTGTGATGGGCTGAGCAACACCTTGCTGCCTATAGGTGCCTGAGAGGAACAGGGGCCTTAAAGCTCTTCTTTCCAGTGCATCAGGTAAGAGCACATTCAGCTTTTCACAGAAAACATCTGTGTGCATTTGTATTATGTAATAGTTGGACTCTATAGTACAGATGTGACATCCAGTTCTAGTAGGGACTATCTTTTAAGTAAAAAATTTTGAAAAATAAGGAATTTTCTAAAATATTTTTTGAAAAGTCTGTCAAAAACTACACATCAAAGCTTTTTAAAGCAAATTAACAAATAATTCTTTAGATGTTCTTTACTAATATTTTCCTGCCAGCTAATGAACATAAATGATGTCCTTTACAAGAAAACTACATTTGTGTTAATCTAATACCCAACACATCCAATTCTTGTTGTCAAATCAAGAAGAAGTCTTCTAAATTAATTTGCAAAAAACAAAGCAGAACATTAGTCCTGCAATGAAAAGCAAAAGTAATGGTGAGGACAGCTTGCTTCTTCAATGACTTTTTTTTGGATAAAACCTACTGGAATTAAGCTTCTTGTCTCTACTAAGAGGTGAATCCTCAGGCGCCGATTTACACAGCGACATCTTCTTAAGTACAGATTATTTTAGTGCTTAGGACCCTGAGCTCTCTTCCTCCTAATCAGCAGCAGACTGAAATGTTCACGACTCTGGTCAGCTCTGCCTTGCTGCGTGGGTCTTCTGCAAAGGAACCAAGCGGTCTGGTCAGCTTCTGAGCTAGTGGTTTATGGCAACATCTCCTGACTGTGGGAGAAGGAAATAACTCAAATGTTCATTATGCAAGAGAGTAAACTTAGCTGTGAGCTCCCTCACAAAACCCTTCCCAGGCTGCGGTCCATACGCACATGCATGTCTCTGTCTCGGTCCATGTCATGGCTTTGGGAGGGGAGATGCTCTAGGATTGCCCATCTGCTGTGCCAAGGGAAGAAAACCCTCTCTTCCCCTCTCCACAAAGGGCAGGAGATCAGCATTCAGATGGGTTTGCCTGCATTCTTGCTGCAAAACGGGCAGGTCCCAGCAAGAATTAACAAGAGGTTCTAACATGCACCTCCAGCCAGAGCCTAACCTAGTTTTAAATACTTCAAAGTATGGGAGGCTTTTTTTGTGGAAAGGAAAGAAGGAAAACTAAACCAAAAACACAGGTGAGAGTTCAGAGTTGGCCCATACAGCAACTAACCTCTAAGAAAAATGGAGTCTGATATTCCTAGTGGGGCACTGTCCCTCAGACACACTATTATTTTCTTCCTAACTTTGATATATACTTCCAGAAGCTAGAAGGAAATCTTGTCAAGACTTAGGCTGCTTTCTTTTATTTTTAATTAAGAGAGCAAACCCTCCCAAAAGCCTCCGAGTAAAGGCTTGCCTGTGTATTAGGATATCCTGAGCCAGTACAACGTGGGGTTTGCACCGCTTCAGCCGACCCCTGGGAAAATCACCATGCTGCAGCACGCTTAAGTCTTTATGGGGTGGTGAAACCACATCAGTACGATTAGTCCCGGACATAATTCTCAAGGTAAGCCTTAGATAAGCAAAGAATAACAAAAATAAAGGCCCAAGCAGAAAGGGGAAGGCTTACAGGTAGAAGATCATGTGCTGAGTTATGGTTATGCACACATCTGTGGTTTGATTTGACACCTAAAAAAGTAGGCAGCTTACCTAGGCGCACAGGGCCAAGTCATACGTAAATGGATTTCAAAACCTGGGTTTAACTATTTTGCTATCTAGGCCAAGAAATCGTTCTGGAACATATTTAACACAGTTTAATCGCATCAAATCATGGCTGGCCCAGAACTGATTTTAACAACTGTCAACTGCTTTTTAGAACAGGCAGAGCCAAAAATCCAAGACTGCAGCACATACTTTATGAAGAGGGCAGAGACAACCCGAACATTCACAGCAACAGCAGAAAAGTGAGGAACATTCAAATCCCATGATCTTTCCTCAGATTGGATTACAAGGAAGTGGGAATGGGGAGGAGCCAACGTCGGTGACAACTGCAAGGCAGAACTGAGGAAGAAACATGTTGCAGGGCCACCGGGACCCAGCTTGAGAAATCCAAGTATCTGATGGTTCCCATGGAGGAAGTTGCTGCTCTGCTTACTCTATCCTGGCGGCCTATTTGCGAAACACGAGCAAAAATAACCTCATCTCCTGAGCTGGGGGTGAGGGGTGACAGTCAATAGCTAGAAGGCAACTGAGGTGGGAGGAGGTGCATATTAATAAGGAAAACCAGAATAACAAAAATGCAATATGACTTGCAGTTATTTCCTAGGAATCCCAACATAGTGGCTCT
>JAVCKT010011014.1:4387-15625 GCA_032273925.1 Rhynchotus rufescens
TACTGAGCAACTTCTGTTTAGCTTCCTTTGTACTGAGTAGTGGTAGACAAAGCTGTTCAATAGATACAGTATTCATTAAGAAATTAGGCTTGTACTGTCAGTACTGTCCGTTGCAAGTCTGGGTCTGATCCTAAAATGATCTTTAATGGAGATCTCTGGGAGTATTCTTGCATAGATGTTTGCAAGATCTGAATGTGCAGCAGGACTGATAGTATTTTTCTGCTTTCTCAAAATATTTTGATATGCTAAGATACTGGATTCAATAGTCTAACAATATCCTCAAGCACAAATTAAAATAAGTATTTATTATTTCCAATATTGTAACTTCTCAATTTTTTGAAGACCACTGCTCCCCTCTGTTCACAAAAATAAGCTATACAAAGTTAAAAGAGTATACAAATAACTATTTGATATACACATTAAACCCCAGCTATTAAATCCAGAGCATTGCTATGGAAAATTCAGTGTTCTCGATATTACCTGGCCTAGCTACAGTGGATTTCCTGCAGTTACACTTAATATCCCTTCAGATGCAGTTAAATTCTTCCCTCAGAATTAAAGAATGGGAGAAAAGTTTTAAAAACAACAAAACCAGAATATAAAACAACTTGAACTAATTAAGAGACTAGATACACGAAATATCACTGAACCAGCCAGTGCTTCTACTTGCCTTTGCCCTCCCAATTTCTTTTGAATCTGGCTCAGGCTATCCACAGGAACAAGAAGTGCAGTGATATCTCACCTTCCCCCAGAGACAGCTGCTCATTGTGCCAATACAGAGAGTTGAAGTCTCACTTATTTTTCTTATCTAAGATCAGCCACGTTGTGTCATCTGTTTAAACATTGCAAAGTCAGTAATACTATCTTTCTTATACATCTGCGATGCATTTTCCTTGGGGTACCTCTAATCACTAAGTACAATCATCCTTTGACTCGTGAAATACAGCTTTCAGAGGGCCCTGATCTGCATTAATAACAGGAGCATAAAGTAATTAACTGTAAACTTGAAAATGATAAGAATTAGCTTCAAGCATTTGTTGTTTCAAACATTCCTGTTAATTTTTCTCAATTGCAACCAAAATCATTTAAGAATGGACCTATGCTGTAAACAGATTTGGACGTTGTGTTTTCATTGGCTATAGCTTAATCCCAGTGCAACTGCAAGTCTTGTGGATCTAGAAAGTCAGTGGAGAACACACTGGGGGCAGTAGAACTGAGAGGAGTGAGTCCAGATGAAGAGCTGGGCATTGTGATGTCTAACCATTCCATGTTGTCTAGATTTGTGTCAGGAAGGTCAAGAGACAGACAAGAATTATTAGTGGTAAACTGTGGGTCAGAGGTTTCCATGGGTGAATGAGAGTGATCTAAAATGCTGGAGTGATTAAGCAGATCATTCTGAAGGTCCTCAATTAAAGAAAATGACTCTCTGTCCTCATTACTGCTTGTCAGTTGAGGGATTTCATTACCTGAAGGTAAAGTTCCATCCAAGAGAGCTTCAAGTTGGTTTTCCAAACTTACTAACAAGTTGTTTGTTGGTTCTAAAGACACAGGAGGTGCCATTTGGATTTGTGGTGGTGGGCGGGATACCACTGTATTCACTGGCATTGTAGTGATGTTGGCTGTTACTGGTCTCATTTTAGCAATGGGAGATGGTTCCTCCTTTATTGGAAGGGAAATCTCTGTATTAAAAAAAATATATATATATATATATGACATATGCTCTCAGGTTTAAGACTCCTAACTCTTTCTTAAGTGCCATAAGATACATCCACAGTAAACTCAATGGAATAGGGCTCATTTTGCTGATCTGACAATACAGACAGTAAATGCATCAGATCAACTAACGTCATCAACAGTGCTGCCAACTAAATTCCTCTCTTTTTTTCAGTAATACTCTATCTAATTAGAGTATTTACGTCAATGAAAAAGGGAATCTTTTCCTAAATGTTAGCATTTCCTCCTTCATGTCTGTAGTTTGCGACTTCCTATAAAACCAGTACCCTACGCCATTTGAAGAAAGAGTACCTGAACCAATTTTCAATTCCATTCTGCATTTTGTACTATACCTGACTTCACAAATTAAAGTCTAAGAGATAATTTAATTAGTATGGTTTTATTACTGACTCACGAGTCTAAAACTACTCTTTAGTCAAGAAGGTTCATGTAAGCTGCTGGAAGTAACAGTAAAAGAAAACAAAGATAAGATCCAGTTAATTCTTATATGTAAACAGGGTTCAAAAATTAATTAGATCAGCAACATTTTGACAGACAATAAGATGCATCTAAATCCTCCTGCACAGATGATGTTGACAGCTGATAATATATTCTTTACATTCATATGTTGAAAAAAAAAGCCTGTGCTAAAGTTCTGTTTTAATCATGTGCTGTTTGAATTCCCACAGATATCTGCCCAGGCTAGTTTACAAGCTAAGGACTTCCAAAGCAGGAGTACTATATTTCTTTTGGAATATATGTTGGTCTGTGTTCTTTCTTTCAGGAAATAATTAACAAGCTTTCAATACTATTGTCATTCAAACTGGATAGCTTCCACATCCTCTTCTTTCCTTTCATTTGTTTGATTACCGTATGTAGTTTTCCTTACCAGGTTTTAGATATCTATGTCACATAGACATCAAGGGGCTTACCTCCACTTTTGATGAGGATATCAAAAAGATCGTCCATTTGCTGACTGTGTGCGCTGGAAATCTGGTATATGGGAAAAGTTGAGGGCAGCTGGTTATTCTTTTCCATGTAATATTTTTTCTAAGCTTTTTAATCCTAACTTCTGCAATACTAACTGTACATGAATATTAACTTATGATCAAAAGTATTTTTTATGTGAATTTGTCAATATAGAAAACAAAGGAAGAGTCTGCAGAGGCACTTATAATACTTGAGGTTGCATTCGGTACAAAGAAACAGGAAGAAGTGCCAAAAGCAAGACAAAGATTTCATGAAGGAAACCTGACAGAGATGCAGAAAACTATGTCTAAGAGGAAAACTGCTAACCTGGTTGTTGCTGTTATTATGATTATTATATTTTTTTTAAAGCAGGTAAATCTGGGGAATAACATCAAACTACTGAGTTAACTCTGAACTGCCTTCTCTCAGAGACAAGCTATAAGTATCCATTTAGGTAAAATAAATTTTTATGTTGTTTCTTTACAGCGTGTGGATTGATACTCACTCAGAAGTGTTTGTTTAACTCTTTATCTTTGTAGTTCAGACATTACAACTAGAGCCTAAGCAAAACCCAGTCTTTCAAAAATAACTCTGGGAAAGTTATAGAGAGCTTTTCTGCAGTCTTGTGCAAAAACACATGCAATCTGAACAACTTCAACAATTTTTTTTCTCTGCAACTCTGAAATTTAAGTATCATAAAGCCTTAAAGATAAGGCTTGGTAATGTTAAAGTAGCAATATCATGGTTGTCCCGATATTATGTACTACCAACTGAATAAGGCAAGATATATTTCCAGCTATTTGAGTATATTTTAAATCAATAGAAGAGGAGGCTTTAAGTTAAACACAGTTAAGAAAATATTAACAGAATAAGGTAGAAAATCTTGACACAAACAAGAAGCTATATTAAGCCACAACTATGGCAATTCTGAAGAAAAAAAATAAAGTTAGCCTGTTAAGAACAAATAAGAGAAAGTAACTACCTCACGGTGAGATGTTTGAATATTGCGGGTTTGTTTTATGGCCTCTTCATACCGGGGAGGATCCTTTGTCTTGGAAGCTGCGTTGTTGAAGAGAGGCTGTTGAACGACATAAGGCTGGGCTTGAGATGGAGAGCCAGGCTGGGCGCAGTAACAAAAGAATAACCAAACAAAAGGTGAAGCTCACAGCTTCTGAGTTCTACAGGTTATCCTGTTTTGTCATACTAGTCTACCTCACACAAAGATTATTTTCTGATTATTTATACTATTATTAGTTTCTTCTTTCTCATGCATGCATTACTAAAATGTACAAAGCATTCCTCTCTGAGTGAACTGCAGTACACGTGTAGCAACTATTTAAGAAAAGCAATAAAAAACTGAATTTTATGGAGCACTGTTGGGCTAATCCTACCTTGCTTGGAGCAGGTCCATTCTGCACAGGTGGAGCCTGGCTACTACCAGTGCAAACATTAGAGTTTGGTGCTTTATTAATAAAAGATTGAGCAGGTGTCGTAACTGGTGTAGCTTGATAGGGAAATACAGTATTTGATGTCGTAGGTGGAAAAACCTGTAATGGATTAATATTAGTCAGTATTTTTATCTAGTCTTAATAATTTTATCTAGTCTTAATAATTAATAAAAATGCAATACAAACCACGCTTGTTACCTTAAATCCCTTTAAGGAAATATTAGGTCCTGTTTTTTTTTTTTTCATACCTGTAGATAAATCTGAATTCTGGAACTATGACTCTTTGAAAGAATCTTTGTGCTGTGACATACTTTCACCTGTCAGTGCTATGTTAAAATGTTTTTCAGGAATCACAAGAGAGTGAAATCTAATGAAACACTAATACAATGTGCCTCATTTTCCCACCTATCAGGCAGTGACTGCAGTAGCCTCGTTTCTGGGCTGATACAATAGGATTGCAATAGATTCTGTCTATTAGTCATACTTGTCATACTTGTCCTGTGTTGTCTAATCCTAGTTTCTTTTAACTCTGGAGAGCCATGAGTATTGAGACTACTGTGAGAGAGTTTAGTACAGTTTGTTAGCTACCTGGATCACCCATTCAACTACTGTAAAATGCAGCAGTTGCAAGCTGTTGTAATTTGGAGCTCTCAACTGCTGAGCTGAATGGCCTGGAGAGGCCTTAGTTAGACATTAGAGGATTTCTGCACTGTTCGAAACTGGAGGGCCATGGACACTGCTGCTTTCAAGTGCATCTTTACTGAGCCATTTAACTATGCAGTGTCCTTAAGGCAGAAGTAAGAGGTTCTCTAGGGTCAAGGGCTACAATAGAAACAATAAGTCTGAGACAGGATCCTCCCACGTTCCCCCCAAAAAAGAATCCACTAAATAAAAAGGTCAATCTACTTACCCTCCTGCTATGAATGAGGGCATTTTTTACTGCTACGAACAGGTTTGTTTACGTATCTAAGGTCTCATGTGGAACAGATATTTGGCCTCCTCTCTGACAAAGGAGCCTAGGTACTGCAGCTGCCTTGGCCTGGGTATCTTGTATTTTTGAAAATGGAATCGTGCAAAGAGGACAGCATTCTTCCTAATAAGAGTTAGGAATATGTAACATATTGCTCACATTCTGTTAGCTCAGCCTACCTCCTGAACTATCTAAAGGCTTATGAAAACAAATAGCAGGCAGGCGAATGCAGAATGCATTATGACTGTACTTTACGACAGTATTTTACATTCTAATGTAACAATTATAAAGTCACACTGTCTGGTTTCCTATGTAAAAGATGGCACTAGGAGTGTGGCATCTTCTCTGGGCTGTGTGTGTAGCCTGGAGAGGCAGGCTACTGGGCTCCAAGTTCCAGGAGATGTGGCCTGAAGACTGCAGGGAGCTACCTGGCATGGTCTCCATAATAACTGGTCCAAATAAGAGGGTAGACTAGAGATCACTGGCCTTGATTAACTTTTGCAGTCATTTCAAAGTTCTTGACAGCAAAGAAAGCAAACTCTACGTTTCTATTAGGAGTCATCCTCAGGATGACTGCAAAAATTCTAAATGGGATTTGTCAAGTTAACAAGGTAAGATTAGCTCTCATCAAGTTCAAGACCATCTGAGTGAACTCTGCTTTTGGATACATGCCAGATAGATTTTTGTAGGATGACCTAAATGCCCAAGAAATTAAAAACAGAGAGGATGCTTATTTAGTTTTGTGCCCCTTTATTAGCAACTATCTGGAGAATGATGGGGCATACAGATTTTGTTACTGACCTTCACGTTACTAATCATAGTGGTCAGCCTAGATAAGGCTCAAAAAAAGGAAAGCCCCTTCCTCGGTGACCACTGGTGCTGATATGCTGATATCAGTCACCACATGAACACAACTGGGTCAGCATTTCTAGCTATCTGTTTTGGGCTAGGAATTTTCCGAGCTGAACATTTATGGTAGAAAGGAAAAGGAAGATTTATCTCTAAATCAATCCCTGCACGCCTCAGAAAGAGGAGCATCCCAGGTATGGTTGGATTTTTACTCGCTGGGTACTGCTGTCCTCAGCATCTGAATCCAAGACTGAATGTTTAGCTTTCTTCATAAGCAAGGATCAGATCAACACGGACAGTAGGAAAACTAAAACTTTTACAAAAGAGAAGGTAAAAGCCTTCTGTGAAGAACTACATGTAAGGATCTTCCATTTCATGCTGGCAGCAGATACGAGCAATTGACTGGAAATCTGGAGTATCACTTGTGCCAAGCTTGAGAAAGAATGTATTGTGTGAGCTATAAGAGTACTATTAAGATTAGAAAGAAAGGCCTTTAGCATTCTGTACTTACAGATGAAAAGGTAAGTTCTTGTATGGGCTACAATTCTGAAAAGAGAAGGTTTTACCGGTTTGCTTTATCACACAGAAAACCATGGTACAGAGATGCTAAGTGACTTGGTCATCTGTATTTGACACAAACCAGAAAAGATTCTAAAAGCACTATCTAGAATTAGACTATAAAGCAGTATTAACCTTATTGCTATTCACAAACCTTCCTGATTTGTTGAGTCTGACCAAGTGCATGCTGCGTGGTGGAATTTGGTTTTGATTGCGGAGTATGAATCTGAGGTGCTGTCTGGACCAAGCCAGAGGAGGGAACAGATGCAGGCATTTGTGATGGGGTCTGTACTCCAGCTTGTGATTGAGCCTGAAGGATGAAGATAAAATACTTGTTATTTGTATCTCACAGCAAAATAAATAGTATACGAATCTGTTGTATAAATTAAGCAGAATATCAATAGCATGTATTCTGGGAGGTGTTCGGATGAACTGTGTGCTGGAAACAAGGATATTTTAACTCCACTTGGTACTGAGAGTTCCCAGCTGAAAGGTGGCAGCAGAGCTTAAGAGGAAGACAAACTGGAGAGAGTCTAGGCAACAGCATGGAAAAGAGACAGAGCATAGTCTCTGGTTAGTAAGAAAGGACTAAAGAACTGGGTTTCATTAAACTGAGAAAACTAATGATGCAATAGGAGAGGCTTTCTAGAATGTTTTAAAAACATAACAGTCCACATGGTTTTTAATGCCTGCTGGCAGGAAAGAAGTATGTCTAACCTCAGGAAAGATGTCTTGAGGTAAAAGAACTTTCCGCAATAGCAGCAAACTAAAAGAGCAGAGTAGGATGTTTCTGGTTTCCTGCCAGAATTCTAGCAGGTTTCAGAACAGGTGAGCCAAGCACTTGCCTACCTGGTCATTATTAGGGTGGTTCTCATGCTGGAACCCTCAAGGCCACCCCCCATCAGAACTGTACAACCTTCATGAACCGCCCAAGCTGTGACAGTGCACACACTAGCTCCAACCTGTACCCACAACATGCAGAGAAAGCAAGCAGCAGAAGAGATAATCAAGCAGCTGGCTTTTAAGTATTTCTTTCTTTTTGCCTAAAGTAGAAACAAGCATGATTTTTAGCGGTTGTCTTCCTATCTTAAGTTAAACAAATATTGTCTTATTGTTACATGTTGGTAAATAAATAAACATACCTGCAACTTTATATTTCCAACTGGTAGCTGCACTGAAGTGGTCGAATTCGGTCCCTGGATAGACAGTGGGAGGAGCAGCTGTGTTGCTCCCTGGGTGGTTAGCAAAGCTTGAGGCTGGGCAACAACGGCAGTTTGTGGCTGCCTCTGTGGATTAACATAAAACTGAGAAATAGCATTATGCATTTCGGCTTTGGCCATGGGTATCTCCTGCTTGATAACAACTGCCTTTTTGGCAACTGGATTCTGGCCACTAGTATGTATTGATTGTCCTAAAGATTGACTAGCTACAGAAACAGATTGACTTGTACTAGAGCAGTCAGCAAGAGCTTTTTCATCCTTGATAGCAGCACTAAATTGTTTCTGATCCAAAGCAGCTGGGTTACTAGAACTCTGAGACAGTTGCTGTTGTCCCCGTTTTTCAACCTCAAGTTGCATTTTCAATACTTCCACAAGTTTTTGCTCTTGTTCCAGTTTTCTTTTGAGCTCTTCAATCTGTTTCTCTTTCTCTTGAAGCTTGCGGTCCTTTTCTGCTACATCAAGCTCCATACTTGAGATGCTTCCACTGCTACGGTTCTGAGTGTCATCATTCACATTCACCCTTAGTGGTGAAGTACTCAAGAACTGGGACGGTGACATCATGGTCATCATTTCTGTGAAAGTATCTGCCATGCTAGTGTCATCTGTGCTTAGGTTAGATTGTTCTGAAGGAGCAGGAGATATAGGCAAAGGCGAACTAATGTTTTCAGTATTAATTACTTTGTTGCTAGGTCCAGTAGATGATTTTTCTGGAGGAAAGCTGGGCATAGTATTAACTACTGTTTTAGTTAGTGTTGTGACAGGAAATGCCACAGTCACTTCCCCAGTGTTAGATGTGGCCCCAGTAGAAGTGGTTACTGGAACAGAGCTACTAGTAGTGACTCCGTTGTTATTAAGATCTTGGTAGGGTTTCAGACGCTCAATAAGATCAGTTTTTGTTCCAGACACCGGTAATCCCCTTAATTTCAACTCCATTTTAAGCTCCGCTACCTGAGATAAAAAAAAATACGTTTGTAAACATATTCACACCCAAATACCTTTTCTTTTTTTTTATTAACATATGCTATTAAGTATACATTTGAGCAAGAAAAAATATTTATCATCATATTCATGAACATAACACCTCTGGGTTCTGAGTACAAGCAACATTCATGTGCACATATTCATGACCTGCTGTTTATTTTCACTTGGTGAACAGCCAAAAGTTTAGCAAAGGTGGTTTTATGCTCACTATTCAAATAGGTAAGGTATATTGCCAGTTCTGGACTGAAAACTTTAAAATGACCGTAGAAGATGGCAGCAGTGAGATTAAAAAAATACTGAACAGATGCAAGTTAGAACGAAGAACCATTTTGTCAGGCTACCACAGCTCCTACATACATAGGTCTCTCATCATAAATACATTTTTTTAATCAGAAATTGCTGCTTTGAAACAGGCTGCCCAGGCAGGTTGTGGAGTCTCCTTCTCTGGAGGTCTTCAAAACCTGCCTGGATAACACCCTGTGTCACATGCTCTGGCTGTGCCTGCTGGAGCAGGAAGGACGAACTGGATGATATCTAGAGGTCCCTTCCAACTTTAACCATTCTGTGATCTATAGATTCTACAATCTAATGATTGTCACAAATAGTGACTTCCAAGCAATTAGCTGCCTGTTTGCTGGGTGTGCTGCTCATTTCATTCTGTAGTTCAGCCAGAACATGCATCTAACTTGGAACTAATGCCCTTGTTCCTCATTAGATTGTTGTTGGCCCATTTTCCTCATTTTGCTGCGGGCCACCTGATTAGCAACCCTGCCGACCAGCATATTGACTGCTCTCTCCAAGCCTGAGGTCCTCCAGAGCATTGCACAGACTGCCACGCTCAACTTGTCCATTTTTCAATAATCCATTCCTAAATTCTTATCTGAACTTATTGGCTGAGTTGGTATTAAAAACACCACCAGCTGGTCTTCAAGTACTGCTTATGTTACTACATTAATGCGAATACTAGTCAATTATGCAGAAATGGATAAGCAAATATCTTTCATCGTTGGTAAATTCAGATATTTAAGTTTTTAAACACTAAAGTTTAAATTGCATCTTATATACTTGTTTTATATGAAAAAAATCAAAGTTCAGCTTTAACTGCATTACTGTCTTGAGAATCTGATCTTTAGAAAACTCTAATTCCTACCGGTTCATTAAGGGCAAACAGAAAACAACAACAAAAGAGCAACGAACCAACCAACCAAAAATCCCAAACACAACCACGCTTGATAAAGGCAGGGAGGAATGAGTTAGGTGGTCACTAGAGGTCTCTACTCCTCCGCTCTGGTTTAGCTTATGGCTGCAGCTGCTGGGAGAAATACCCGAATCTAAACCTCAGAAGTTGCTTCAGTTTCATTTCTAGGAGACTTCTTACTGTATTTACTCCTGCTAACTTCTTTCAAAAGGAAGAAAGGATCATATGTAATACTCTTATTTTAAAGCTTAAACAGAGTTTACATGGTTATTGATATTTTAAGAAATTTCTATAAAAGTTAGTGTTGATTTTCAAATAAGGTGTGGATCCAATAAATATGATGTCTCGTTGATCTGTTTTCTCTTCAGTTGATTAATTTTGTCATTTTTAAATAAAGTAATACCATGCAATTTACTTATTGGTTATATATCTTAAAAACAGTATCACAACAGCAAAACAAAATAACCCATCACTAACAGACAATATATCCTGAATAATCCTAAATAAATATATCCTAAATTATTAATAAAACCAATATGTAAATATCTCAGCTAACAGTTCACCTAGGATGTCAAACTGTAGACTGTGTTACTGTCTACAATCTACACAAAATTCTTTTTCGTCTTCTAATTCTCTGGAGAAAAAAAGTGATTGTTAGAAAATGTGGATTAGTGGCGGCTAAAGCAAATCAAATATATAGGTCCAGAAAGGTTGTGTGTGAAAACTTAAGCTTATCCTAAACTGCTAAGAGAGTACGTACAGCTTTAACTGAAAAAAAACAAAAAAAAATCCAGGCTTATTCTTGACAATAATGGCTTGGAAGTTAAAACCCTGACTGATGTTTAGGAATGCACAAAGTCTTTTGATTTTTACCTTCAAATCATCCAAGCTCGAAGGCAGCGGTCCTGGTTTCCTGCTGGGAGTGTTAGTGTTCTGTCGGGGCGAGCTGGCAACTGATGCTGGCGTGCTCTGCTTATCGTTCAGTGTCCTTTGAGTGATTACACAAGAAAGATAAAAATGTCAGTGCTAAATATATTATGCTTTCATTCAAGTAGCTGTAATTCCAATTTTAGTGTCTATGGTAAATTAATACTTAACATAAAACAGCATTAAGTATTTTCAGTTTAACAGGAAAGGGGAAAAAATAAGTGGAGAATGATACGTTGATAATTATTTGCTCTTCTGTTATACCCTTCTGTTTTACTTTGGTAAAAAAACAATATTGAACCCTCTGCATCTACCCTATCTATATGCCAGATGTGCTAATTAATTTACTTAATACAGAATAAGGACTAATCTGAAGAGAGTTTTCTCTGAAGATGATCTGTCTTC
>JAVCKT010011016.1:0-10590 GCA_032273925.1 Rhynchotus rufescens
GGCTTGCGTGGGAGGGGGCGTGGTCTGAGGCTGCAGGGGGCGGGGGCTCGGCCGCATCCTCGCGCGGTTTTTTTTGCAGCCTTCCCGTTTTCAGGGTTTTCTCGACCCAAAACCACCCCGCAGCGCGGCTGGGCGCCCGCGCACCCCTCCCGCTGCGGCTTTGCCCTTTTCCCGGTGATGGGGACAGCGCTGAGCACAGCGGGGCCCTCCTGCAGCCTCCAGCGCGTCCACACACACCCGGCAAAAACAACGGCCCTGCGCGGTGACCTGTGAACAGCTTGTTCCTGGAAAACAGTTCACCTCTTTTTCCTCTCTTTTTTTTTTCCTGGCATTCCTGAAGACGGTTTCCTAAGCTGCATATGTGATAAGTGTGGATGTGTTTCTGCTCTCTCCGCTGTCCCGCTCTTCCCAAAGGAATCTTCACCTGGCACCTGAGCTCCTTGCTCACTGGGGTGTTAGTTCCTAGGGGTCCTGGTTCCCCCCTCCATGCAAATGCTAAGGAACGCAGGCCCGCGGGCGAGCAGCCAGCAGTGCATGGATTGCTGGCTCTGCAGGAACATTGCTGGGGGAAGGTTGGTTTAGCAGGAAAAGCAAAACGAACCGAATTATCACATTATTTGGCTCGAATCAAAATGATCCCCTTCCCTTCCAACTCTGGTGAGCAGATTAAAGGCAGATATTGTTCATCCAGTACCGCTGCAACAGGCAGAAAACGCATGGGAAGCAGGGCTGGTGCAAAGCAGCCCTTGGAGAAGCCAAGAAGCAATGGGAACTTGCAGAGGCCCCTATTTCCTAGGGCCCAGAGCAGCTTTGCAAAGCGCTCCAGTCATGTCTTGCTGAGGCTGAGCGACTCCTGGAAGCCTTTTTGCAGCTGCGGCAGAAAGATGATGTTAGGAAGTGCTGTGGGGCCCCAGGATCACATAACGTGTCCCAGCCTGTGCAGGAGCCCTGGCCTGGATGCAGCAGCAGCATTTCATAACCAGACGGTTATTACTCGTACGGGTGTTTTCTGCAGCACTGGGTGCTGCTGCTTTTTCCATCGCTGGAGGGAGCACTGAGCTCTATTTCAAGTGTTTGTTCATAATGAATGAGCTAGAGGATCCAAGCAGTGTTTCAGGGGGGGAAGAAGGCCCTGCACTTTTTTCTTCTGCCCATGGACCCGCTACAGAAGCTGGTGGATCTGCTTGCACCCTGGAAGGGCTCCCGGACTCAACACACACCCGTAGGAGCCACGCTGGAGGTGGCTTGTGGCATCATCACTGACAGGGCTTGGAGAACGGTACAGCCAAGCACAAGAGAGGGGAGAAAGCAGCAGCTCTGCTTCTTGGGCTAACCAAGAACTTGGGCATTTGGGGAGCCCACAACTTTGCCCAAACCAGTGTTTTTTAACAGGCTCCACTGCAGGTAGCTGTTGGGGAGACAGGGTGCTTCCCCATGGCTCTATCCAAAGAGGCCAAAATAATTTAAAGCCCTGAGGCTACAGCAAAAAATTCTGCACAGAAAGCAATTTTGTGCCCAGATCCAAGCCAAGTTTCTGAAGCCAGAGTCTTTGCATCACTCCTATGCAATTTCCCTGCTAAAACATCAGGCAAATAACCCAGCCAGGACATTTACAGGCTTCTTTTTATTAAAAGGCATCTTCAGAAATATATTTCAGTACAAAAAAAAAAGTTTAAAATACACAAACTACACATTTTTTTTCCAGAGCCAACATTTATAAATTACACCACATTGTTATTAACACTGCATTTAAATACATAGAAACAAAACAGGAAATTCAAAAAGATCCAACATCCTACAAATGACTATTTACAATATTTAGCAGCTAGGAGCTCTAGCACAGTAGTCAATATGACTTCAATAGGGCAGGATGCTTGGGAATCCCCAAGATGGAAACTTGGCCTGTAATAGTTTCTAGGGATCTGTTCTGCTCACATCTCCCCAGAGAACTTCTTGCACACCCTCCAAAGGTAAAAGCTACACTGTATTTTGGGATATGCACGTGACAAGTCTGTGGTCCTCTTGCAGAGAAACCTCACTGTACCATGGCCCTTTGAAAGGAATTAATTTCAGGTCACACCACAGGGATGGTGCTGCCTGCTCTGCAAAGGATGGAGTTGTCAAAGAGCTCCAGGCTTTAAGGGGAGACGTGGCTGCAGCCAACTCTGATCAGGCTGAAATACAAGGCTGGTCTTGACCAGGGACAACGCGCTGTTCTGTCCCTGGGCTGTCCTAGAGCTCGCTCTGGCCATGTTCAGCAGCAATGATGGGCTCCAGGCAGAGCTCAAGAGTCAGACTGCAACAAGAAGCTCTCCAGCATCTCCTCCAGCCCCTGTGTATTCAGCTCTGGGATCTCAACCATCTTTTCCTAGAGCAGAAGGCATTTTCCCTGCTCCTGGCAAGCTCCAGCAGAGCCAGAAACAGGCGGCTTTGAAGCCTTAGAGGGTGGGGAAGCCAAATGAGCCTCACGTCCCCAAATGTCTTTCCCACCAAAGCTAATTCTCACTGGGTTTAAAAATCACTGGAGTGGAGGTTAGGAAGCAAATGCTAAATGGAGGTGTCAGATCCTCACTTCCTCCACAGCGGTGGCAGGAGGAAGGAGGGCCTGGGGACGTTCACAGGAGAGTGCACACAGCTTCATCGGGGAGCCACAGTGAGAGGTGTGATGCCAAAACCCGACTGTACCCAACGGTTCTGACCAGGGCAGCAAAGCACTTCCCCGACCTCCCCCTCTCCTGGGCTCAGCACTCAGCTAAGCTGATTAAAACCAGCATGGAAGCGTTCAGACAGGACAAAAGCACCAGATGCCTTTAACTCTCTGCAGTGGCACAAAGCAGGTTTGAAGATCACGTCTGCATGCTCTGGGGATGGGTCTCCCTGCCAGCAGGTCCTCTTCTGGTTTGGGAGCTTTCATCCATGAGGCTCTGCAACACTAATCTGTTCTACTTAGAGTGAGAAGCTGATCACTGCATCATGCCTGGCCACACTGTCCACTAAAGGGCTACGAGCAAGAGAAATGGTCCTCTGTGGACTTCCTGGGGAGGGTGGGGTTGTTTTCTGTAAACACCAAGTGATGGAGCTCTCATATCTGCACTCCACGGAGAAGGTCAAGTCTGAAATGGCAGCTTTAGGGTTCTACTTCCAAGTCTATGGGTTGGATTTTCATGGTGGTTGACTTCAGAGGGTAGTACCTCCCTTTCCATGTCTTCCAGAAGATGCCTTGTTTGCGCTCATGCCTCTGGCGGGGAATGGAGCGGAAGTATTTCCCATTGAGGTTGGCATGGCCACAAGTGCTGAACCACCAGCCACCTATCAAAGCAATGAAGAAGCAGGTTTAATCCACAGTATTTTCAAACAGAGGATAAAGCCAGGTTTAACGTAACTGCTGCCCACATTTTCCCCACACTGCAGTGCTTTGTGAAGCTAAGAAGTGCACTTTTGGGAAGTTCCATGTACCAGAAACCTTTGGACAGGTTTTGTACAAGTTCAGGCCTAGACTGAGCCCTGTCTGCATGCTTCTGCTGCTCTTTTGCTTGCATGCAAGCACTAACTAATCCCTTCAGCAGCCCCATCCCAGTTCTTTGGGCTGGCCTCCACTTTGCTTGGAAGGTTTCCAAGCAAGGTGGCAGCCAGCAGAGCTGTTATGCAGACAGATGCTTGGGCCAGGACCTGAACCACAAACTTCCCTTGGTTTCAGCTCCTTTCCAGCTCCCTGCACAGCTCCTCCCAACAATTCTTCCCACAAGCTTTCAGGGAAGCAAGAAACAAGTTGGGCTCAAACCCTAAGTGGTCAAGTGTAGCAGAGCCCTTGCCCCAGCCCACTCAAAACCCCTGTCCTTTTGCTGCAGGCTCTGCCCCTGCGTTACCAGCAGCCCTGAACAGCAAGGGCAGAGGAGAAGCACAAGTGCTCTGCTCAGGAAGGAAGAGATATTACAGACCTGACAGGTGTTTGGCACAGTTTGTGTCAGCTTTGAGATCATGGTCACGATCCCGAGTGGAGAAGGGCAGCTGCCTGAAGTCCCCAATGGCATTTTCCAGTTCTCCAGAGAGAGGTCCCAGCAGGTTGAGCGTGTAGGCTGTGCTCTCGCCACCAAGGCTGAAAACAAACTGGACTGCCTGGGAATTCCCCTCCCAGTCTTCCAGCTCAATCAAGAGATTGTATCTTCCCTCTTGGACAAGGTCATGTATTTTCTCCAGGCCCAGCCAGAAGTCACCTGGAAAACAAGGCAGTCTGCGTTGGTTGCAGGTACACAGACATGTTGTGTAAAGCAGATGGGGCAGCAGGCTGCTGCAGGATAGTCAGGACTAGGACCTGGCAAGGACACTTGGTTTGTGTCCTCCTCCTCACCCAACATTGTGGGTAGAGATCTCCAGGGGTCAGCAAGAGGGAACATCTTGTGCTAAGATATCACTTATACCACTTGTGCCACAACAGATGCTACCTACCATGAAGGTCTCCAAAGCCATTCTTATAGGCATCCCAAAGTTGGTCAAAGTCCACAGAGCCATCTTTACGCCTCTGGATCACTGTCCAGCCACCTTCTGTTGGAACAAAGAATTCGGTCATTTCAGAGCTACCATGTGCAAGACCACTGCGTAAAATCCATACGAACACAGAGGCTCTCCCCACTTTACCTGCTGTCATGTCGCAGTAGACTTTGAAGGGCTGAGAACCAGTGGGCTGGACCTGGAAGATGCCGCTGCTTTGCTGCCCTTCCAGGAGGAGCTGCTGGCAGCTCTCTGGAAGCTCTGTGGAAAGAAAGCAGAGGCAGGTGAGCTGAGTGCTGCAGGTCTCGCTTCCTCAAGCGTTTTCTCCAAGCACAGTCCTAGCCCTTCTGATTCCAGATCTATGCCTTGGCCATTACAGTGGGTACATCACAACACAAGATGCTAGTTCCTCAGCATCTTCCAGTTCTCCTAAATACAGTTCCTTAGGTTCCAGTCCAAAGCTGGGCACTAGGCCAGGATTTGGCGACCCAGGATGAGCTTGGGAGAGCACCAAGCTTGGAGGTTGGGAGAGCCCCAAGAAGGCCCCATGCTCTGCTAGCCCGGCACAAGGAGAGAAGCCTCCCTGTCCCAGCATGGACATCAGAGCAGGCTCTGCAGGCAGAAAGAAACCACAAGGACGTTCCAAAGTCGGGAACGCCGGACATTCAGCACGTGGCTCCGGCTCCCAGACCAAGGCGGGCATCCCTCGAGGCCTCCCACACGCCAAGCAACCTGCTGCTCTCCTTGCCAGCCGACCCAGGGCTGGAACCGCCCCGAGCCAGCGGATCCCACGGGATCTGCAGCTCACGGCGGGAACAGGCTGATGCCGATGGCTCATGTCCCCTTCCCCGGGGCTGGCCTCCCACCTCTCCTTTCCTCCCACCCGGGACTTTGCCCCGTGCTGCCAGCGAAGCACCCTCTCCTCGGCGCTGTTAAAAGTCCACCCAGAAGGGCCTGCAGAGGCCGGTTACAAAACACATGGCGGCCGGCAGGAACTTCAGCCTGCCAGGGCCACCGTCAAGCGGCTCTTTGTCCGCAGGGGACAGGTGCCCCGGGCCCAGACAAGGCCGGGCCTGTTCCCTCCATGTCCCCAGCAGAGCTGCTCCTCACGTGAGCCCAGGAAGGATTTGGGCTCCTCGCAGCTGCCTGATGGGGCTGGGGGACAGATGAAACTGAAGTCACTCCTATGGAAGGGGGACACAAAGGGGGCCAGGTCACCGTGCTCAGCGTCCCCCCAGAGCAGCCACCTTGGTCCCTGTGGCAAGGAGGAGGCCAAGGCAGAAGGCTTCTATGGTGACAGGATGGACACAAGCAGCACCCACCCGCCACCATCTCCTCACGCCAGAGGAAGGCCATGGTGTCCTCACAGGGAGGGTGACAGGCCCAGCCACCACGTGGGGACAGGTGGGGGAGGAAGGGAGGGGATGACAACATCCCCTTTCACCCATTTCCCTCCTGGCCCTTCCGAGCCGCCGGCCGGGGCCTCCTTGTCCCCCGGCATGAACTTTCCTCCACTTGGCTGCAGCCGCTGCCACCACTTGCACCCACCACTTGCACCCACCACGCAGAGTCAGCCTGCACCAGGGGACATGGTGCCTCTCAGAGCTCTCCCTTTGCTTGGCCATGGGCTCCAGGACCTTCGGTGCAGGGCAGCAGGCACCAAGGAGTCATTTTGCACCTTGCATGGTGGTGCAAGAGGCACAAACCCACCATGAAAAGCGAGTTTGCCATCAGTATCATCCTCACTACCTAGGCAAGCACAGGCAGGAAGGAAAAACACTTCAGTGATAGCTACAGAAACCTCCCAAAGGAAGGCATAGGCATCTAGGAGCTCCTGGAGCCTCCCTTCTCCAGGAGCTTCCTCTCTGCTCCCACCTTATCTCATGGGGATGTTGGGATGGTGCCTGGGTACCCTTGCCTCAGCATGCAGGAGTCAGCCCTGTTCCTCACTTTTTTTTTCAGGATTTTCTGGGCTTGGGCCAACCTGGTGCTCTTATCTCTCTGTTTTGCTGGTGGAGCAGGGCTCTCCAGGCAGCTGAATGGGATGCAGCTGCTCCAACAGCCTCCGCTTGACCTTTTTGTTTGAGGAACATGCTCCTTGCTCCTGCCTGCATTGCACATCCATATGGCACCAGCCAAACAGCAAGGATTCGGCGGGGAGGTTTTCCATCCCCTCCCTCCTTATTTAGCCAAAAGTTGGGTTCACAAGGCTTGCTGGAGCCAACCCACACATGGCACCCTATCTGCCCAACAGGATCTCCAGGCATGACGCAAAGGTCACCAACCCAAGATAAACACCACGCTGTAAGGACAGCAGGGTGCTCCTGGCTGCACCTTACTTCCTCCCCCCAGGACTGTCCTCCTCTCCCTCGCCAGCCCAGTTATTTTGGAGCGCCCCGGGAGAGCGGGGTTTGCCTTTCCCCTACTCGGCCTCCTGCCAGACAGCCCAGGCTCTGCCTAAAGACATGATCCTCTTTCTGCAAGTGATTAAACCTTTCGCTCTCCAGGCTGCTCCGAGCCTTCAACTTTCACATGCTTGGCCCAGTGCCAGCCCCAGCCTGAAAACGCGTGTTCCCTGGATGCAAATAAAAGGGTCTTTCTGAAACGGCTGCTGGTGGAGCTGGCTGCTGCTCCCCGAGGACAGGCCAGCATCACGGTGCACAGCCACGAGCCTGCCCTTCTTTTGCCAGCCCTGAATGTGGCCACGAGCCACCCAGGGCTGGCCTGACACCTACCTTATGCTTTAAGACTTGCCAGGAACTTGGCAAAGAGAAGCAAATTTGCTTTCTTTTGGGGATATCTACAGCACACCTCAGTCAAGTGCTCATAATGAGGAGTCAGGATGGCCCAGCTTGCTGGGGAAATGCCTGGTTGCCCACAGGATGGGTCTGCATGGGACCTGGTGGCATGAGAAGATACCAAGACCTTGCAAAGCACAGCTCGACACAGCAAGCAGCCATAGAGGAAGGGTACAAGGGCTACACTGAGCATCCTACAAGCCAGCACAGCTTGGGTTGGACACTGGTCACACCAAATAGCAAAGACCCTACCCTTAGCCGTGCAGGGAGCTTTCAGCTCAGCCCAGATCTGATATGGGAGTAGCAGAGAACCTGCTGAGAACAAATCACAAGCAAAGCAGTGGGGAGCGGCAGTTTTGAGACACTTGTACAACTTGCTAGACACTGCCTACAGAAGTCTCTGTGCAGTCTGACCACAGTGAGCGCCAGCAGGATTTGGAAGCACTATGTTCCCCTTATCTGCACTGTGTCCCACCAACCCAGCTTTCAGACATCTGAATGACAACTCAAGGCAACACATACAAATAAATGGGCATGTGTTTCCCTGTAGCTATCCCCGAGTTAAGCCCTAGGCAGGATTTCCCCGCACATCCTCGTCCTCCTCTGTTTGTTTGGCTTGAACTGGACATCCCCAGACAGCTGCACAGACACTTCCCTGGCCACGGGAGCCAGCGCCGTGATTTAGCTGACATAACATGACAGCAGCTGCTCCGGGCCAGTGAACCCTGCAGGAATGAACCCTGCAGGAATGCAAGTTCCTGTCTGGGAGAGAGGCTGCAGGAGGTAGCACAGCTGGGGACAACCACTGAGCCGCTAGCTCCGGGCTGCTCCGCTCCTGCCCCGCGCTGTTGGCAAGTGGGATGGAGAAGCTCCTGCAAAGAGGATGCTGCAGTCGGAGCCAGGAGCTGTAGATACAATCATCCCCTTTCCTGCTTCTAGGACAACTCTCCATGCCTTCACTCTGCAGGCATCTGCTGGAGCTAAGCATCCTTCTCCAAGGAAAGCAAGAGCGGGGATACTTGTCTCCACTGGCACAGAATCCAGATATGCACCAGGGGAGATGGATGCCAGAGGATTTAGCTCTCTGCACCCCCTTCCCATCCTCTAGGATACAGACTGAGGGGCAGTTTGTGCTTGACAAAAGCAAGAGCAGTGAACAAGACCCATCTAGAGAAGAGCAATTTTCTCCTTTCTATCATTCACCCCCTGCACACATGCCAAGCCCAGGTTCTCTTTGACAATACCTTTGAGCAGAACTTCTTGCCTGCATTCTTAGTGTCAGGCAGAAAAAAATAAATCCCTCTTAAATCCTCAAGCTCCCACTGGGCTAATACTGATCCAAAAGGCTTGATCCTGCCCATGCCCCAGCTCTCTCCATTTCTGGCCAGACTCCCAAGCCCTAGTCCTGCAAGCAAATCTCGCCTCCTGAATTAGGACAACTAAACCTTTTGTTTTGGAGCTGTTGGAATTGCTGCTGGTTTGACACAGCAAGGAGAAGTGGCACATGCAGACACTCACTGTGCGGCAGCGCGGACTCCACGCTGGCATTCTGGCTTTGGTTGCTGTGGCTGAGGCTTTTCTTCAAGTTGATCTTCCACTTTGGAGACTGAGTTTTGTTGTCCGTCACATGCAGAGGGATCAGCAGATTGACCTGCAGTAAGAAAGACAACAAGTCAGAACAGGTTTAGCTCAGCCGCTGAGCTGAAAAGCCAGTGCCAGCCGCTCCCCCTGGAGCAAGGTGATGCGGTAGGGATCAGGGCAGAGCTAAGGCTCAGATTGCCAAGAAAGCTCATGAAATTGGGTGTCTGAGGCCAGAAAATCCAGGAACCACCAGGATTTTTCGCACTCATGAAAATGTTTACATGATAACATTAGAGTTTATTCTGCAGATGAATCATAAGGCAACAGCCTTGAGAGGCGCAAATCCCACCCACTGTAATTCCTCACTTTTCACTGCCCAAAGCCTCAAGGAGCTCCCAGCTTTGGCCTTTTGCTGCTTTTGCATCAACACTACAGCAAGGGCACCGCACCAGACCATGAGGGCAAGCCTCTTGCAGAGCCCCTGAAGGCAACAGCACCACGGCTTCTTCTGCCAGAGCCAGAGTGCCAGCTGGGCTGCCAGAAACCCGATCCCTGAAGCCCTGCACAGTGTGCAGGACACAAGTGCTGTCCCCACACTGCAGAGCCAAGCACCATCTCACCTTGCTCTGCAAGCTTTTGATCTGCAGATTCTGCTTGTCCAGCTTGTACTGCTGCTGCTTGATCTTCTGCAAGAGCTCCTCAATGCGCGAGTTCTGCACATCCATTAGGGACTGCAGGGAGGAAAGAGAGGGGAACCCTGCAGGCACAGCTCACTGTGCCACACACAGCCCTGCACAGCCCAGGGATGCTCCTGGACCCCAGCAGATGTTCTAGGTATCCTGGGGATGCTCCAGGTACCTTGGGGATGCTCTGGACACGCTAGGGCTGCTGCCAGCAGCTCCCGGTGCCCACAGGCAGGTCCGGCACCCGCAGCCAAGCTGCTCCCTGACGCCCGCGGGCTGCTCAGGTCCCCAGGGAAGGTCGGCTCGCTGGCTCACCTGCAGCGCTCCCAAGTCCTTGTCGCTCTGGTTGCCGCTGGGTCGCACCTGCAGGACCTGCCGCACGCGCTCCTCCAGCAGCTCCAGGCGGCCGCGGATGGTCGCCTTGTCAGCGGCCACCTCGTCCAGGCGCTGCCGCAGCGCATCGGCGAGCTCGGCGAGCTGCCGCCCGCGCCCCTCCAGCTCCCGCACGCTGGCGCGGAGCAGCTCGCCGCGCTCCTGCGCCTCCCGCGCCTGCCGCACCAGCCGTCCCAGCGAGGCGTTGTGGGCGCCCAGGCGGCCGCCCAGCTCCCGCAGCTGCCCCTTGGTGCGGTCCACGTGCTCCTTGAGGCCGTGGCCGAGCTGCAGGAGCCCGTGGGCGAGAACGTTCACCTCATCCCACGAGGCGAACTGCGCCCGCCGCTCCTTGCCCCGCGCCGGCGCCGCCGCCGTGCTCCCCGCCAGCGGAGCGGCCGTGCCCGCCGCGGCGGCAGCGCACAGCACCAGCGCGGCCCCGACCAGCTGCATGGTGGCCCGCGAGCTCAGCGCGGGGCCCGCGGCCGCGCAGCCTCCCTTTATAGCCGCACGGCGGGGCGGGCTCCAAAGCGGCCCGGCCCCCCGCCCCGAACCGCCCGGCCCCGCCGCTTTGTTCGGCCCCGCCGCTCCCCGTGCTGCGGGCTGCTGCATCAGCACGTCGGCTGCGGGGCCCCGCGGTACAGGATGGGCGCTGGGGGGGGTGTCTCCTC
>JAVCKT010011020.1:0-20819 GCA_032273925.1 Rhynchotus rufescens
TGTGTGTGTACAGATGATCCAAACAGTATAAAAACCAACTAGGAAATCAATAAAGCAGCTTTTTAACAAATGCATTTCCAACCGATCAAAAGAATAGCCTAACGGCTACATAAGGCTGATCTAACACTCATTACATTATCATTTCAAGGAAACATCTTTTGCAACTGAAAGGTGAAGTCTTTCTGTAATGAGCTCCTTCTGAGTCAGCAACAAGACCCTTTTTATAATGCTGAGACAAAATAAATATGTGGCAAACATCGGGGAGGAATTATTCTCTGCACACAAATGCTTTTCTGTATGCAAGGGCTCTTGCTTTGAATCGCAATACTGCTTAAAAGCAGGGAAATGTAGAGAGAAGAGGGTCTTTAATGTAGGACCTTTTCATTAAAGGAACAGCAGCTGCCTCTGAGGGATGGGTACGAGAGGAAAATGTTCTCTGTCTGGCATTAGATTCAAATACATGCTGAATGCAAAAGAGCATCGGAGCTGGCCCTGGAGAAGTTCTCTTATGTTTTTCAAGGGCCTCACAACGGGAAGAATGTTTTCCTCACCGGCAGCATCAAAACCAAATATATTTTCCAAATTAGGGAGAAGCAAGCACGAAACAAAGGCTTTGTTTATCTCCTAAGAGGCAATAAATGGTACAGGACTTGGGTAGCATAAATTAGCAGAGTTTTGCTGAAGCCCAAATTACATCACTTGGTGGATTGGCCCTAACTCTGCAAGTGGGTCTTTCCATTCGTTTGTGTGCTATTTTCTTTAGAATAACTGGTAGAAATAACAGCGGCAAATGTTCTTTTCTGTAGCAGAGCATTTAGTTGGTTGACCCAGCAATAACTGCCAGCAGTGATAGATTAGGACACAGGACATACTGCATCCATTTTCTCCCTTCCATTACTCAAAAGACTCTTTTACAAATAAAACTGTGTTCTAAAAATTACTACTAAGGAAAGAAGCAGATGCTATACATAACCACTATGCACTACATGCTTTCTGGGAATGGGCTTTTTATTTTTTTAAGTGAAAGGTAGTGTCTTGGAACCACCGCATTGCCCCACATATCCCTTTAAAATAGCAAGGAAATTTAATATCCATAAAATGTGTTCAGATTTGACAATCAAATAAATGGAAAGTGCTAGTTCACCAAGTACAAAGTGCGAAGTTCACAAAGGTAGAAGTTAAAATCACTTATAGCTATTTCCTAAATGTATGCAAGCAGGGTAGGTTTGCACATCTTCAAGCAAGGCTGCTGTGTGGGAGACAAAATATATTTTCAGAGCATTTGTTAGGGGACTACTGATAAGGAAGGCCAGACAAGCTGAGACTGAGCAGTCTCTGTTCTCCTCAGTGCCTTGTTTGTCTGGAGTAATGTAGTTTGCCATATAAAAGTTATGGGCACTTGTGCACAAGGAGATTGCCAGGGGAACCAGGAAGAGAATGAGAAACTCTTGTCCCATCATCTCCTCTCCCAAAGCTTCAAGGAGCATCAATTTCCGAGGAGCCCGGTGATTACTGAGCGCTATAATCACAACTCCTCAGAACTAGACACAGAAGTAGGATTTGTTTCTTCTAATGCTACATGTCTTCAATGTTAATGCCTGTCTGAAGCTGTTCAGTTTAGGCTTGCTTTATACCAAATGGATAAAAATAGATGCTTTTAGAGCAACAATTTCTTTGACCAAACATACCTCTAACAAAGATGAATCACTCCCTAGAAATGTCTGCTTTTCTGGTCTCTTAATGAGAACACAAGATGACAAGTCCAAAGACAGGCATTTATACTGTAGATGTTTGTATTTGATGAGTTAAATCCCACTCTGACAGTCCAAAGAGGTATCCTACTTTGCAGACTGATGCTTTTTTTTTTTTTTGGTGACATGATATCTGTGCATGAGCTCCTGAAATTCTTCAAAAGCTTTAAAAAAAAAGAAAAAAAAAAAAGCACTCTTATTAAATTAATAAAATGGGAAGGGAAATCTCTTTAAATCCTTTCTTCTTTTTTTTTCTCATTCCTTACCTCCTTGAAAACTGACATTTCACGTTACGTGGCATGTGTGTGGGTGTACATGCATGCATATGTCTCCATACCTTCACAGCAGAGCAAAACATTTGGACACCAGATTTCCCTTCAACTTCCAGTAGAAATTGGATATTTTCACTCATTTTTGGCTCTAGCATTATCAGTCTTCATGTTTTTGTTGACACGGCAGACCAACTTACCAGGTGTTTTTGGTTTTTTTCCTTGCTCATCCCTTTTAACCCATTTTGAATGCTCCCCTTTCTTTCTCCTAATGCTGCAATTTTATGTAGATTGTTTGCAGCTTAAAAGGAACTGCTGCCTTCAGTTGCTTTAAAGACCTTCAGAAGATGTTGGAGAAAAAAAAAAAGAAAAAAAAAAAGGAAGTAACCCAATGCTAAAACAAGAAGAGAGGTAGAGGGAAGAGAACAAGGTGACAGTTTTAGACTATGGCAGTCTCTGAAGCACAAGGCTACCCTTTTACCCTTTCCCTAGAGATCTGAGGCTCTCCAGTTGCTTTAATCAGATACATAAAGTACAAATTAAAAAAAAAAAAAAAGAAAACCAAACGAATAATTTGAAATTTTCTCTCATTCATGACAGAAAATTCATATCTAAGGCACAAATGGTACATGAAATTTCCTGGGGCTTACAAGGAACAGAGATCCTTTGGCCACAAAATGTTTTGTTGTGAAATAAAAACATTTCTTGCACTGCTGCTCCCTGCTTAATGTCTGTTGCTACTCTGCTGTTTTCAGAAAGGTTTGGGTTGTCTAAGGAAATTCAATATTAAACTAAAAAAAAAATAAGAAATCCTTTTAATAAAGACTATTTAAATACAGGGACAATTTGAATCACATTTCAAACATTACTGATATGCTTGTTCAGAAAACACAAACTACTAAGTGCTTTTCAGCAAAATGTACTGATCTGAACCACTCTTAGGAAAGAAGCTTTTACCTCTAATATTTACAAGCAAAAATTGCTACAGTGATACAAGTTATCCTTTCTATTCTTTACTGTTTCCTTCCATACATTTCTTTTCTTTTTTTTTTTTTTTTTAGGTTATTCACAGAGGAATACATCTCCTTTCTGAAACTCCAGCTCAGATTATTCTGAAAGCATTAGCACCCAAAATCAGGGTTTAACTGCTACAGCCCACATATCTTGTCACTTTTATATGAAGTTCTACATTTCTACTATTTTCTTTGCTTGCAATATGAGCTGCTAAAGTAGAAGTCTGTTCATTTTCCTATTTCATATTCTTAATCATTACTTTCATATTACTCATGCCTTACTACAAAGAAGATTGTATTTTTTAATATTTTACAATCCGCAGTACGTCCTTCACTAGCTAAATAGCTATTAGATTTTCTTCCTCCACTTGTCATTAGGGCATTTGAATGCCTTTCAGAAGGAATATTTACGTTTTTGTTTTTGTGTTACAGAGGGTACATGATATATAAAATGTTAACCACTGGGCAAAAATTGACCTCCCCAATTGTAGGCCCCCAAAGTGTACCTAATAGTAGCTAAAATGAAATGGGAAATGGGAGCTTTGGAGCTTTCGGAGCACAGGATTTTGTGAGAGGAAAATATTGCCTAATGTGATTTTTCAAGCTTTAAACCCAGAGTAAGTCTATTTTAACTTAATAAAACTAATAACTGCAAGTCAGGGCATATTCAAAGTATATATATTCAACTGTCAATGTTGGATATACCAGCTGAACGGACTGCAGTAGTGATTTCTGTGCTTTTTGTGCTTTTTGAAATCCCAAATGTATGAGTATGTAAAATATTCAATGTAAAGCAATAATTCTTAGTGAAGAAATTCTCAATATACAGATTAAGCTCCAGGAGCTCAAGGGTGAAGTAAGTCAGTGATAAACACTGACTTCCTTGTAAATAAAAATTAAAAGATAGCATGAAAGAAATAAGCTTTTAATAAAGATCATTGTGTTCCCAGCCTAGTTTTTCTTCTACAGAAAGATGGACTCTTTTTCATTCGGTGCTATAAATTAATAATCATACAATTGAGTCCAATCTCTCCAATTCCAGCCCCGTTTCCAAGACCTAAACCTCCTGAGCACATCTGCTATTGACAAACACCAGAGAAAATACAGCAAACATAATCAAAAGGTTCTAGTTATTGCTGCCATTAAGAGTGTTTGTTCTTCCCTCACTGATCACCTGCCATCTCACTCTATACAGATGGCACCCCAGCTGCTATGTGACCATCCAAAAAAGGTCAGTTTACACACAGGTCAACAGGGTGCATGCAGTCAGCACAGCAGAAAATACACCTTCTCTTGAAGGGTCCTCAAATTAGCTTAGTACAAACTGGGTGGAGAATTCTCTCCATAAAAAATCCTGTGTCACGTCAACAGACATTTTGCAGTTTTCTGCAAAGTTTTCTGTTTTATCCTGTATTTTTTATCCTATGCCCATTTTCCAATTGATTATCCTAATGAAGTAGTTATTCATGTGTTCAGGCTGTGCCTTCAATGGGATTTGCGTATGTGCAGCCCATTTGCAATTGGCACTGGTAGCCAGCAGGGGCAAAAACTTTTATCTGCTACTTAATGGTGCAAACGGTGATCAATATATAATCAAAATCACTCAGACCTCATAAAGGAGTTCAGAGAAGTGACAGAATATAGACAAATTTGCTCAGCAAGCATAGGTCAATGGTTCCTCTATGGGCATCTAACTCCTAGAGTTAGTCATGGGCCTAACTCTAGGATCTGAAAGCCAAGGAAAGGGGCTGTCCTCTTACACAAGACTAAAGAAATACTAAAGCCATACTAACCTCAACTCCTTATCAAATCCTGGCGACCCAGGAAGGTCACCCTCTTGACTCAGTGTGATATCTAACAACAGTGAAGTCCATATTTATTATTTTCTTTCTTCTTTTGAGGCATAACAGCACTGCTAACAGGTGAAGCTAGCGGAATCTAGCTCACCCCACCTTGAGAAAGCTCATCAGCTATTGCCAACTGAAGGAAATAGCACTCCCCAGCTATTTGCACCAGGAGTAACTGTACTCCACTAACAGATATAAGGAACTATTTACTGAGATACCTTCTTTATTTTGCAGTGTAGGCAGCATCTCAAACCATGAGCAGAATGACTAGAGACTTTAAATGACATGAGCAAGATGGTCTCTCACATATTCTCAGTTAAAGAGTGCAATTTAGAAAGAAGAATAATAGACATCTAGAGTTTTAAAGTTATGGATTATAAACAAGAAATGCTGCAAGGTACAGATATTGTACAGTTTGCTAGAAAATAACTTTTCTTTCTCCATTTAGTAGTTAAAGTAGTTCATAAAAATTAATGTTTATATACTGTCTATATTCATAATTCTTTACACCAATTTGAAACAAAAGGAATAGTCCTAATTTTCAAAAAATGTGATTTAAACAAAGAAAAAAAAATAAAGGAGAGTTCAACTGCAATGAATGGGTCATTTCATTCAAGAAAATTTTAGAATTTTAAGGATATCTTCAGAAGAATCACAGCTATTTAGTCATGTTTTCACACAGCACAAAACATGAGCCCCCAAATTCTTCCAAATTTTTTCAAGCTCTCATCTGTGCATCAGTGGGGTTGCTCTCACCAACACCTGTTCACCCACTTTTCTAATATTAACCTTCAGGATATGAATTACAGAAGGTAAATATGCAGCTGGCACCATTTCCAAACAAGTTTTTTGCAAGTAAATTTTGTCTCCCATGCACACAGGTATAAGTGGCTGACAAACAGGCATGCTGGTGTCAGCAAGAGCAGACTCTGTGTGTACAGACCCAAACAGACCACATTTTGAGTATTTTCCAATCACCTAAACAGCCAACATAACACACCTCTCAAGATGGCAATGCGTGAATCTGCAGACTTCATTATTTTTCTATATGGTTTAGCAGGCAGATGGTGATGGGTTTGCTGTCGTACTTGATGATCTTGAAGGTCTTTTCCTATCATAATGATTCTATGATTCTATTGCATTCTATGTGAGGGACATTTGACTGTAACCTACCCTTGCACACTTGCATCTGCCAAAGCAAGCGACCTGTGACGGAGCAAGGGAATTAAGGTATCCACAGAGTCCGCTGTATCTTCACTGCCTTCAGTTATCAGGTGGATGCCCTAGATGTTGCCCTAGATAGTGCCAATTTACGGCCCTGGCCTGGGAGCAATTCAGACACAGAGATTTACAGGCCACAGTGTCATGCTAACTGCACAGCTATCAGCCTCACTCAGGTATTTTTTGGGATGTATATCAGAAATATTTCCAAAAGTGGCTTTTGAGTAGAGGGTTTTAATGTCTCATAGTGTGTTGCAAGCAGGAGAAATGCTTGCCACTGCTCTTGCAGTGAAGACGACACTGGGGAGGAGGAAGGTGGCAACATCCTCTGCCTAGAACAGAATGACAGTCACTTTCAGAAGGGCAGTCACTTCCAAAAGAGGGATTACAGCTGTTCAACTGCTTTTTCAGTAGGGCTATTGAATACAGACCTGTGCCCAAAGTGCACAAACAAATCAGTGTTATGGTTTCAGGTGATTGCCACCACTGATTGGGCTGGAACCACAGCTGCTAGGAACATTTTACTGTCAGTAAGAATGGAGGACCTCTAGCATACCGAGAAATCTATCATTCTCTCAATTACACTGCCATGACCTACCATCTATTTCAAACACAGAGGACAATGCTCTGCAGTGGAAGAAACGGTCAAAAATCTGCCTGATGCTCAAAACACTTATTGGAGACAAACAGGTGTCTGTTTCCCTAAATTAATACAAAGAAAAATAAACTTTAGCCCTCAACTTCTTTTTCCTCTCTCCAACTGGCTTATCAAACTGTGGTCAGGCAGGACTTACTGTTCCTGTCGCACCGCTGCTGATCGGCATGCAAAGAAGCCCAACCAGCAGATTTTCAGGAGGATTAGCTCTGCTTATAGAATCCCTTCTGTTCTGCAGTAAGAAGTTCAGGAAAACAGTAGGCACAGAAGACTATACAAATATGCTCAATATACAACTGTTCCAGGACTGCAGACACGACAGGACACCATAACGGTCTCATGCTATTCGTTTAATTCTTTTGGCCTGAGCCCTGCTGCGCCCACAGTCATTCTGCTGCGAGCTATTTCTCAGCTTATGTGCTTTGCAGAGCATATGCAGCAGCTACTTATCTGCTGCAATTCAGGACAGAATTTTTCTGGCTTTTATGACAGCAGTGCTTCACATTAACTGCTCCCAATTTTTTTCTACCAGCCAGCTAATCACCGTACTGCTTGTTCTATTACTGGGTAATCAAAAAATTAACAGCAATCACGCTATAATGGTGATTCTGTGTCATTACATTAGTCAACTTCCTCTGTCCGAAGCTGTTCTTATGCAAATTTCTCCTTTTTTAATAATTTAATCTGTTTTTTGTTCTCTCAAGTATCTCTCATATTTTCCTCATGATTTATAGTGATTGGTTCAGGTAAGTCATTTTGATAGCTATTTATATTTTTAAAGAATCTAATTTCTAATCATTTCTTTTACCTAGAAAATCTGATTCAAATTTCTCTTGGACACTTTTTTTTTTTTTCTTATAATTACGTTGCCCTTTCTCAGGCATGTTTGCTTTTTTTTTCAAAATATTCTCAAGTACTCTTTAAACTAGCACTGCGGAGATCAGCCTCGTAAAGCTCCTTCTGCACACAGTTAACCCAGCATTCAAAAACTTCACATTGCAGACTAGATACACAGGAGACTTTACATCAATATTTCTAAATCATGCAGCTAATCCCAGAGTAGGGTCCAATTAGAATAATACAGTAATCTTTTGTGCATAATAGACACTCGTAGACCTGTAATGTAATTCAAACAAAAGCTGACGGAGGAAGCTGACACAAGAGCTTCCTCCCCATATTGATACAGGCCTACAGCTCCACCTCATCTCCCACAGGATTTCTCAGGCATTGCATACATGACATACTGCCAGTGTCTGTTCTTCTCAAGTGTTTGTTCAAGTCACTGACTAGGGCTTTAAATTACTAAGAGGCTCATAAAAATGGCTTGTAGACACAGCAGAGCCAAGAGCGAACCTCCCACTGGTGGCTCCAGTTTTTTCACAGCGCATATGGACAAAATGGTTAACATCCTCCAAGGAGATGCTCTACCTGTTTTCCCGCTATCAAGCCACCACCTAAATTCCAGTAATCCAATAGGTTTTTAAGCAATTGATCTGAAACATTGGAGGGGAAAAAAAATTAACTTTCTCCGATCGGTTTGGAGAACCTGAAGCTTCAGACATGAGAGAGGATGGACCTGATGACATATCCTCTGGTACAAAAATCTTTTGCTATCAAGAGGTACCAAAACTCTAAATTATACCTTTTATTCTGTTTTTAAAATGCCACAATGGGAAAAAAAAAAAAAAAAAAAAAAAAAAAAAACCAAAACAAAAACAAAAAGCAGCAGAGCAGCAAGTCTGGACAAACTGAAATTCCAGGGTTGTAGCAGTGCAGAGTAGGGCACTGGGTAGGAGACTTTCCCACAGCTCCGAAAGCTGTGATGAAACCAAACTGGGCAGCTGAGTCCCACAGGCAGTGCTGAACCTCTGTGCCATTACAGAATATTCCTGTTTAATCTCAAAGTGTTCTTTGCAAGGTAAGCCAGCAGCAATAAGCAACCAGCAGAGCCAGCTGCTACTGTACAGAAAGCATCTCCAGAATACAAGAAATATGGGGGTTTAGGTCCCTCACCAGATACCAAAGGCAGTTTCTGAGGCCTCTCTGGGGTTCAGAGGCTGTCATCATCTTCAAGTTCAAGTGCAAGTAGGCCAAGTTCAGCCTTAGCTGTAGGCTAACTTTTCCAAAAACTGCTTAATATCTTAAAGTAAGCATATGTGCCTGGCCATGCATCATGTTCCTGAAGTTTTTCTGTTATAAAAAAGAAGGTCTGAGATACTGAGAAGCTGCTATGGATATATGTATTTTCCAAAAGCTGTCCTGCATCAGTGAGAAATTCAGTTTCACCTACAATATTAAGATGCACCCCATATAAAAAAGCCAGTGTGCACAGGCCTTCTCCAGCTTTATCAGACATCTTTATTTTATGTTACTCTTTTTTTGTGTGTGCTTTCTTTCAGCTGAGAGTTTCTGTTTTCTTTAAAGTAGCCACTCCACAAGGAAGAGCTTCTGCTAAGTGCAGTGCACAGTAAGATCACTCTGAAAGTTCAATCAAAGTCAAAATCCCTACTAATCAGCCCTGTCCATAAAATAAAAATCATTAGGCAAATCCTATTGCTATAGCAATACTGAAAAGCAGAAATTGTTATTCAGCTCCATCGTTTTTATCTTGTTAATGAAGATATATGATATGTTTGTTTCAACTGGTCATTGCATTGAGGTACAAAAATCTGTCTTTCACTCATCTACTTTGTGAATTTAGCAATTAAAGTATCCAGACAACACAGAGTTCATTTAATTTTAAGTTTCAATCCAGACAGAGTCATGCCCCTGCTAGCAGAATCAGAGACAAGATTTGTTTAGCACGACATAGCATAGCAACATGGCAATATTTTAGGAAAGATGTCTTGGACACTTGGAGAAGAAAATAGACTTAAATAAAAACATATTTTTAAATTCTTAATTTCTATGTCATGTGTAACATTAAACTATCATAAACGGAAACAAATAACTTTTAGTCCTTGACTAAAAATGTCTGCATTATTACTCTGGTTTCTTACTAAAGATGTATAGTGGATAGAAGTATTGACAATCAGTCATAAAAGCGAAGTTGAATTAACGAATGAAAGCTCCAGTGTAGAAAAGCATTTAAACATATACTTAGCAGTTTGTAGTGATTAGAGCTCCTTCCTTTAATCAGAATCTATGTCTTGAACAGATTGAGCTTTTTTCTTCTGCTTAAAGCCTATCAGTATTCTGTGTAGACAGAGAGAATACAGATCCTGCTGTATACCTGACAGCTTTCTTTGCCTTTTCCAAATTACATCTAATGATGTGACAAGTGGTGTGTAATATCTGTGAGAATGATTTTAAGGTTTTGCTTAGTACTTCCATTATCTTGATTAGAATTTGGTGATAAGCATCTTTTTAAAATCATATTTCCTTCTCTTTTTTCCTTTGTACTTTCATTGCTCTGACTTATTCAGAATTGAATTGCATACATCCTCTTTCTGCCACAGCCTCTGACTTAATTCAAGTAATTTTGGATGTTATTGTCCCCTTGCCATGCAGAGATGCGTGCTTGCAGGTTTCGCTGCCTTGTTGGATGTGCTTTCTACTAGGTCACTGCTGGGTGAGGACAGATTCACTGCAGTAATTAAAGGGTCATATTATAGCTCTTCCAGCCTTAAAAAGAAAATAAGAGGACTGTCTACAGTCAAGTGCAAAAATAAAATTAAATTAAAAGGTATATTTCTAGTGATAGTCCCGAAGGATAGATTTGATCCTATCTTATTACCCCTCCATGCTGGACAGCAGCATCTACTTCTGCTGTAGTCAGGTAATACACAGCTATATATCAGTGTACACCACACTCCTGAGAAATTGTGAACTCAAGCAAGACCTTGAGAGTCTCCCTCGGAAGGATCCTTATGGCAGCAGGTACATGAAGGCTGCAGTGCTCATACTGACAGCAATACCAGAGCGTTCACACCGAAGTTACAGGGGCAAAGTGGATGGTGCAGACTCTCTGGGCGCACTAGGGCCTGGAAAGGACAAGAAGGACAAGACAAGCCTCTCTGCTGAATCCACCAAGGATGGGGTAGCTGCCTCCCGAGCAAAATACCCCCATCCCCAAATCCTATTTCACAGGTACTAGTGGATGCCTATTCCATGTCCTTGAATTTTGTCAGCACCAAGGATCAACTTGCGCCCCATAAAGCAAGACTCATAGCAAAGAATCACACTAAAAATCACTCTAGCGAGCAGAGCAGGAGGAAAGAACAGGAGCAACAATGACCTCTCAGCCTGCATGAGCTGGTGGAAGTGCCCCAGGAGATTTTTGGAAGGCAGTACAAAACTCCACCACCAAAGGAGGAGGCGTACGAGGGTCCTTGGCAAACCCTCGAGCCTCCTCCGAGGACAGGCAGTGCTGGCCCTGGCAACTCCCTAGCAAAGGGGCATTGGAAAAAGGGAGCGGAGAGGAAGGGGAAAAAAAGAAAAAAGAAAAATAAAGGCAGATAATCATCAAAGGGAACAATTCCAGATGACCTCAGGTTGCACAATTTATCTATGATTATTTAAGCTTAATTTAAGAACGGAAAGGTAAATCTGTATCCCACACAGGAAGCAGACACTTGCTGCCTTCTTCAATACCTAATAAATGAGACAAACATGAACTGCTTCTGGGTTTCACGGGGGCACTTTCTGAGAGTGAGAACTTCCAATAGAAAAGCAAAAATCAAAAACCATCTGCAGATCCACTGGTACCACCAGAGTAGGTGCTGAAAATTGCACTTTTTCGGGCTCCTCTGCAGCTGTTCCCACCCAGGCTTGGATCCCACAGAAGGATGATGCTTGTGGGTTACACGAGGCTTGAGGCGAGTGTTTTCTACTCCAGCTAAGCCAGGCAGCTGAGCTGAGACTGACCTTCCCGCTGTAACCACCGCTCCCCTCACAAGTAATTTCTCCAGAGCCATATTTCTCTGCTTTATCTTAGCAGAAGTTACTGTTGCTGCTGCCAGTGCTACTCTAAAATTCCTTTCATCTATTTTCTAGCTGTTGTGTGCCTAATAATTATAATGTAAATGTGCTTTCATAGCTACTGGGCAATTCTTGTTTTTTCTCTCTTCGTAATAAATTACTTTTATTAAATTACAAACAGCAGCCTAAGGCTATAGATTTGATACCCAGAGGCTATTAAAAACTTTCAACCTCATGTCTGACAAGCGGGGAATTAAACAAACATCCTGACATATGTTACAGTTATAATAAAAGTGATAGTTATCTTGTATTATAAAGGATGTTAACCATTCCACAAATTTATTTTTCTTAAAATTTTATGAGAACACAAAGATGCATTTTATCGCTTTTATTATTGATTTCAATACTGCAGGCTTTGTAAAACCATCTTAAAATCTTGAAATAACCTTTATTTTTCGTAAATCTTTTTCTTCTTTTTTTCTTCTTTTAATTTGGCAAAGAAACATCCATTTCCTCTAAATTCCCCATTTTCTGGTAGTGCTGGTAGTATTGTTGCAAGTATTTTCAGTGTTTCTTTCTCAGTGCATGACATCATTGTGGAGTTTTTTATGTTTACTATTGTTATTATTTCATATCAGCTTATTTAAATTAATGCAGGTTGTGAGAATGCATCTAAGTTTAAGCCTGACTCAATTTGTTTGCATTCAAAGTGATCAAGAATCATGTCAACCTAAGACAAAAATAAAACGATTTCAAATCATCTTAAGTGCCTCCACACAAGCCAACTGACATAAAAAAAATGCCTGATGTTAAGATAAAACATGATTTTCTTGAGCACACCAAACTATAGCCTGTGGACAGATTTACCATGGCAAATCAAGTAGGTGAAAGGAAGCTGTGGAAGCAAGGAAAGGACTCCTCCAGTGGAGATGAATCAGACATTTATTTCACGCTTCCAAGATGCCTCTTTGCAGTGTCCACCCTGCTCAGCTATGCACAAAAGCACCACAGTGCTGTTCACGGGAGATCTGTGCATTTACCCCCAGCTCTCCAAAGCTGCTGCAAAGCCAACAGATAGGAAATGCATTTAGTATTGAAAGCAGGTCTTTTCTGATGGCAAATGATAACGAATGGACAAATCTGTTTTAGTAACGTGTAGCATTGTTTAATGCAACAAATTTAAGCGATTAAGGAGCTGTTGGATTTAAAATGTATTAGAGATGATAAAAAAGCACCTAACAGACTTTTTGTTTTGTTTTGCTTTGTTTTTCTGTGAATATACACATTTATATGTATATACATATATACGGCATTTATATGCCAAAAGAAAGTATTTAAAGGTACCATAGATTATAATGAAGATTAATGAATAATGTTTCAAGGAAAGTAACAAAAATGAATTTGTCCTTATTTTTCCATAATGCAATCTTATCAGAGCACCATAAAAGAGTCTGAGCTCCTTTATATTAAAGAAACACCTATGAGATAGATAAATTTTGATTTAGTATTGGATACTTACACTGCTATACAGGATATTTACACTGTAAATATTAGATATTTACACTCTATATATTGGATATTTATACTGCAAGCATAGACCTCAGATACATCCTAAACATTAGAAAATGCTTTTTTTCTTATACAGAAGAATAGCTGTATCTCAAATGCTAGTTTTCACTCAGTGGAGCTCTGACTCAAAACTAAACGAATCCAAACACAGCAGAGAAAGATCTCTCCTGTGAGATTTAATTTTATCCATAATTACTTGGAGGCAGGAAACAAAGGAAACAAAATTCGGAACAAAACATTTTTTGAGATGGACTAATAAAGACCTTTATGCAAACAATTCTTATTGCATGGAAGCAGTCTAAATATAGTGGGAATTATATATCTGCATAATAGTCACACAAACCTATCTTTCATTTTGCAATTCAGCAGGGAAAGGGGTCTTCTCTTTTAGGCAAAACATGACAAACAGTTCCCTAAAAGAAAAAAAAAAAGAGCCATATAAATTGATTTAAAAAAGGAAGAATATTTGGAAGCACAGTATCTATAGAAAAGTGAAATTACTGTGTGCTAATTTCAAATAAAATCGTTAATCTTTCAGTGTTGTTCTGCAGCAGGAGAATGAGCCTAGAGTCTTTAAAATTGCATTTATTCTTCTTAAAGAAAATGCTCTTTAAAATGAGTATAAAGCAGTATAAATCTGTTAGACCAAGACAGAAAATCAAAATGTATGTGGTCAGAAGGCAAAAGCAGTATTTTTCTTTTAATATTTCCCTAATAGATTATTCCAAACATACTAAGCTGCTTTCAGGAAATCTAGGTGACTCTAGAAAGATTATGCAAATAATTATTTCATTTCGACTCTTTTTTGGGTGCAGCATCTCCACCATTTTTAAAGCAGTGAAGTCCCAGCAGCCCCTATCTCTACCACACAGCTGGCAAGTATATCTAAAGGATTATGCATAATATGCATGTGAGTCCATGAAGCAAATACATTTATTCAGAGCTGAAAAGAGGTAGAAAAGCTTCAGTTCTCTAGCCACAGAGCAGAAGTGCTTAAATACAGTTTCATTATTCCTCCATTTCTCCCATCAAATCCAAACCTCTCGCCACCTGCACCTCTGTTCTCATTACAAGGTTAAAGCATCACCAGAACTACTTTCCTCTGTGTATATTTTAAAAGATCATTTTTTGTGTGTGATTCCTGGATTTTTTTTTTTTATTGTTGTTGTTTCTCAGAACTGGCTGGATATGCACCATCACTACTCCCTGCCCCTTTCAGTAAGCTTTTATCACTGAAATTTCAGCGAGCTACACGTGCACAACAAAACAAGGCTGCTGGGTCTCCACATCTGCCTGCCTCTGGGAGACCAGTTCCTTCTCCTAACAGCCATCCGCGGTCAGGGAAATGTTCAAATGCTATTCTAAATATGAGTAGTTGTAGCTAAAACAAAGGAGAAAAAATGAAATATTTCTGTTTTTTCTTCCACTGCTTATGCCTAGCAATTAATATTGTGCTTTATTTGCTGCTGTTATTAAAATATTATCAGCACCACTAGGACAATCCCATAAATACAATGCCCAAACTCTCATTTTCACCGTGTATACTTTCTGCTAAATATTCCATTTCATTATGGAATGAAATCAACGCGGCTGAAAGCTTCCTTCCTGCAGCCACTCTATAGAAACAGATTGTTTCTTTTGAGAGATTAGGAATAAAAATTCTGCAAGGAATCTTGCACTGAAGCACAGCAACTGTGTTTTCTTTCTTCAAATTCTATTCTGTCTGGTTTCCCCACAGAGTTTAGTTCACACTTTGTTCACCAGCAATAAATAACACTAAGTATAGAAATGCAAGATTTTATTTTATGGACATATTCAAGCAGAAGACTTTTGGCTCAATGATTCAGGTGCTGATAGCACTAAGGCAATCTGAAGCCTGAACAACTACTAAGTTTCTCAAGGAGCTTTTGCAATCTGCACTGAAATCCTGTCTACCACAACCATGATATCCCTGGTGTTCAAGCTGGCTAGGAACCTCCAGTCTTAGTAGTTACTAGTCCTAGGGATCCCTAGTCCTTCCCTGCAGTTACAGCCAAACCACTCAGATGCTCTACTGGACTCAACCCTGTAAAGATTTCTTCCCTAAACCATATCAGCACGGAGTCCACACAGAGTGATCTGTGTTGCTACCCCTTTTTGCCACATTTTGATAGCACCTAATTTCATAATTTGCGTCTATGCCTTCTTCTTGCTTTCCAGGACCAATATAGAGCAAGTGGCTAAAAGCTAACTAGTAGAGCCTAGCACACTGGTTTTCAACATTTGCTAACTTGTGAATCTCTAAATATCTCCTTATAGAAGTGCTGATCCCATGCTACAAATTTCACTCTACTGGCTAATAAGCTGGCCTCACTTTCTTTCTCCGCTCAAAACCCTTTCCTGTGTTCCAAAAACCTCAAGGTTAATAGCCCTGTCATGTAGCTTCCTCAACCTTCCTTAATGTATTTGCTATTCTTATTTTGAATTTTCTACGATTAAGAGTTGTCATCCTGTATCGACAATAACAGTATCTCCAGACCTTTACAAAGGGAAAACCCGGTCTGTTTTCTGCCTTACACTTCTCTCTTTGCAGTGTCTACTGGCAAGGTATGTTACCTTTGTGGACGTCAGATCTCCTATAGCTGGACTGCTTCTGACACCGGACCGAGGCATGTGGTTCTGTGGCCACATATCTGTCACCTCAAGAACATCTTGGCTCTAAATGAGTTATCCTAAGGAGACTAGACAAAGACGGCTTAGCTATCTCAGCAGGAAAGCACAGACTGAAGCATAGACATACACTCATCTGACCCATTTTGAGACAATAGATCAAAAATAAAAAGCACAAAGTGGCTATCGTTCACCTTTGCTTCTTCACTGGAGATACTGCCCTTGGCTTACCATTGAATTCAGAACATTCTTTAATCTTCTTTAAATTAGAAATTAAATTGTGGGCTTTAAAAGAAAAAAAAAATAGAGATAAAAAATAGAGAGAGGTGATAATTCCAAATCCAACGAGAGAAATATTCAGCAGATAAAACTAGATGCTGATTTCTATCAGCTAAGGATCTGACCTGTGAAACTAAAACTGAAAAGATGCTCTTACCAGAAGGGTTAATTCAGACAACTCTTTTAAAATGCAAATTTTCTGCTTTCTGCTTTTCTTGATTTCAAGCACAGCAAAGCAGGGGCTGTAATTATAGAATGGGTAGTCGGCACTGTTCACCAGTTGTGCGTAAGCTTTAAACTAATAACTCAGCAATTAGAAGAAAAATGAGCAGTAATTACACACATTTTACTCACTGCTAGACAGATGGAACATTTTCTGCTCGTTATTGGCAAACTGTCACTGCGTTTATTTCATTTTTAGTGTTTACTGTTTGTTGTAGTTTGATTAGGAATAATTAGAGGCTAGGAAAAAAATATGAAAGAAATGAACAGCATTTTTACTTTAACGTTTTTAAAAGAATACAACCCTTTGCTCCCTGAGCATAACAAAGATGAAAATATCCTCTTTTTTATATGTTTATTAAAACCAGGCTGCACCTTATAGAGCACGATAAGCAAGTGGGCTAAGGCAGGACCGGAAAGGCTGCTCCGTCCAGAAAGGGCTGGCTCAAACGCCACTGGGCTCCCAAGCAGCCTCCCTAGTGGGCACGGCTCCATATTGCTAAGCAATAGCCCAAATTGGTTTATATTTATTGCAGTTACTTGGCTTCAATCAAAAGCCACAGCTGAGCTGGATCAGAAGCCATGGGACGGGAGCTGTGCAGAGTCATCTCTACTGATACAGCAGTCAAGCAGGGAGGGGAAAAAAAAAGCTGGAAGGCAGATCTTCTTTGCCACAAGTTCTTAGAGTTTGCTTCCTCGCCCCCTCCCATCCAAGGGTGGATCTTTTCTAAGCCTGTATGTTGCCCAAATCTTGTCTTACTCTCAGTCTTTGGGGACAGCGTGGGTGAAGGTGGCTGGGTGGATGACATTTGTGTGTGAATGGCGCTGCACAGACAAGCGACCTCAAAAGGAACTGGGAATCTCAGATGCAAATCATCACTTTCAGATTTTAATTCCATTCGTAAGAAAGTTTTCTAAGGCCTTATCCAAAACATGTATCAAAAATAGCGGCGTGTCCAGGTCACAGCCCACTTGCTCACCCACAGAATCCTGGCAGCTGAGCAGGGTTAAGCAGCAGCATCCCAATGGTGCTTGCACAGTCCTTGCCTATCCTGCATCAGTCTCCTGGGTACTGCTAATAATAGTGGTATGGTTTTTGTTTGTTCGTTTGCTTGTTTGCTTTTGTTCTTGTTTTTATTGAGTAATGGATGAAAAAAAAAAACCTATGCACTCATATCAATATACACTTCTGCCATTATAAACTTAACACACCTTGAAACAAGGTTCCAGGGAGCATTTGGATCCAGCTGCTTTGCGTCAAGATTGCAACCAATGATTCAAGGCAATTCAAATGTCCACTGAGGTGAAGACATACACTGTTTTCCTTCAGATATTTCCAGAAAAAATTCTTTCATCACTCCTCCAACCATTCCTTCCTTCTTTCATACTTTCTGTTCATTTATTTTTAAATAAAGGAGTCCAAATAACAAACCTGAGAAACATGCTGATGCATTTCCCAGTAATTAACACATAGTTTGAATGTTGGGAGTGAGGTGCAACTATAATTGCTTTAAATTTGCTGATAGTGACTCATACAATCACACAGTGGCTCAAAGAACTAGTGATGCGAGTTAAGTCCTAAGAAAATGTAAACTGGTCCCATGATAAAATATGACTGCTGACTTTCCATGAAGCCACAGTGCAGCATAGTCTTCTCTTTCCTTTAGAAGTGCAACTGTAATATCTCAGAAAAGTTTCTTCTCTTTATGGCAATGATTATAGATTGATAAAATTTCTTTAAAGTCAGCATGACTCATAAATCCAGTGTCAGCAGGGTAGCACAGACAAAGAAGCATTGTAGTTGGAAAGGTTTTGCTAGTACCAGTCTATCTGTCTGGCACAAGGCTGCTAGACTCCATATCCATATCTCCCTTTCACAACACATAGTGAGCATATTTCCCAGCAGCTGAAAAAAGGAAATGTGTTCTTTATCATGCCATAGGAGTAAACTGCCTATGCATAACCTCTGCAGCATATAGCATCACATGAAGCATCACACGAAGCAGTATTTGCAAAGCCTCAAACAGTCACCAGGAGACAAGCTTCCCTCAAGAAAGACAGCCTAGCTTCATTTTTTTAAATTATGACTTTAAATAAATGTTTTCTCTTCTATGAGAATCCATGATTATCTGTGAGTTATATCTTCAAGTCTTCCTCTGTAGTAGAGCACTAGATTACCCTTTTGCATAAGGCCTTCAAAAGACTAAAGAGAAATTCTACAAAACTGTAAAGGCTGTGTCGCTAAGGGAGAAAAAAATAAAAAGCCTATATTTCAAGATTTATAAGAAAATTATGAGAGCATGCATAATGGATTTCTGAGACATCTATGAATGCTCATCATGCAAGAGTTCTGGAAGTTTCATGCAGGCTGCAATATCAGTATAACTACTAATACTGCTAAAAGAAATAGGAGAGGAATAGTAGTTATAAAAGTCATACACAAAGGTCCTAACAATCTCATTTCAAGCTAGGCATTAAACCTGAGGCCATCCATACACTGATTTCACCGGGCCTGTGGTACACGACAGGCTTCCTGCAAACCCAGGTATATGCTCCAGCTGATCCTGATAGAAGGGAAGACATCTGTAAGATTCTTCATCAGAGCAGCAAGGCAGAAGTGGAGCCTACTGGAGCCTTAGAAGGCAACAAAATAGAAATGGAAAAGGAAAGCAAGAAAAATGGCTGAAAAAGTAAATCCAGTGTCTTAAGAGGTCTGCAAAGATGCAGCAAGATTGTAACTGCAAGGTGTCACCATTTATTTTAGTGCTACATATGGAAATGTTTACGACAAGAGAAGGAGGGTGCAGAAGCACGGTTATTTTTATGTAGTATTATGATGGAAAGTTATTTAACCAGGTGGGGAACTGGAAGCCAACCATCCACTACTGCAGCTGGAACATGTGTTCCAGTATAGCTGAGACACTAAATCAAGTCAGGCTTCTTCCTAGCAAACAGCAACTGGAACTTGTCCTTGCAGTATTATTCACTCTCTGAGCACTTGGGAGCATCTTCTGTCAGGTATGAGGTATAGTACCAAGGTCAGGGCAGTGTATTTTATTCTAAGAAGAATAAAATAAAACTAAAGTTCCTTGCAGCTTCACTGATCTCACTTTCAACAGGATCTGGAGAACAAAAAAAAAGAAAAAAGCTTTTTGCTTTTTCCTGTAGTAACATAAGAGAAGGAACTTGTGTGTCATTGTAAAACTGTGCTCTTAATGATACTTAATTACACAAGAATTACACAAGCTTAATTACACCTAGCATTGTCTATCTTTGGCTCCTAAGAATTTTCCTAGCCAAATGATTAATGCTCATGTAAGTGCAGAAAATTTCTAAGCTACAGCTTTGAGAGTTTTTTAACCTTGGTACTGATATATGGCAAACTGCAACTTTTGCACATGTGTTTTATCTCTGTTTTATTTCTTTATTGCATGCTAGCAATACAATGTCATGCTGATAACACAGGTAAGTCGTGGCAAATGAATAAAAAAAAGGGGGGTGCTCTAATTATTCTTGTGTCCTGTGAAATTGGCTTTAGATCTTAATTAACATTTTGTTATCAGGACTGCAAGCTTAAGCACAGATATCAGGTTCATTGGACCTACATAGTGCTGGTTTAATAAAAATAGCATTTTGCTCAACAAACCTTAAGTAACTACGACAAACTTCTTGTGGGCAGGCAGATCCCAAAGGCTCCTCTCTTGACTACATTTTCCGATTACAACACTTTAATTTCTATTCTGCTCCAGGATGTAGTGCTTTTGCAAAGGGAGATAGATGTTCAGAATTCTGTTTCATTGCTGCCTGCACAGAAGCTTGCATTATTAATTACATGCTATATATCATTTGAATAGTATTCCTGAATGGGTTTCAGAGCAACTTTTATAATATCCCAATTATGTCCAGGAGGATAAACTTGAATTCTAGAAGTCCATAAGGAATAACACTTTTTATTCTGACAACAAGCTCTTTGTTTCAGAGATGGCGCTCATGGAACAGAAAAGCTGAAACACATAATGCAAAGGCAAAAACAGGGCAACCTTACAGAAAGATTTTGCAGTAACTGCAGTAATAGCACAAACTAACAGAAAGTTGATGAGTAGAGTAGGAACCTCTTCGAGGTTCATGAGGTTCTTGCATTTGAGCAGTGAGATAAAATGCAATTTATATTCTAATGTCCTAACATTAGAATATAAATTCTAATTCATCAAACAAAACCCTCTGCTTTTATAAAGGTAAATCTATGTGTGTTTTGAAGCTACAAGGTAGCTAAAACTATTTTTCTTTTGTACCATCCCATCTCTACCTGCAACAATAGTCACAGGAAAAACGTTAAAAAAAAAAAAAAAAAGCATAAAAAAAACTTTACAATAAATAAAATAAAACAAAAAAAAGCATACACAAACTGTTTAAAAAATAAAAAT
>JAVCKT010011025.1:0-10717 GCA_032273925.1 Rhynchotus rufescens
GACTTTCGGTGTGTCTTTACTCTTCAGACGACGCCAAGCTGTCTTTTTAAGAGGTGGGATAATATTCTCATTTTCCTCTGCCCTTTTCCCCTGCGCCAGCTTTAGAATGAATCTAATCTAATCTAATGAATCTTGTGCAAATCCTTCCGAGTTAGGGTTCTTTTGACGTGGATGTTGCGGAACTTGACAACCTCAGTGTGGGAATGGCTTTTTGGGAAGCAGTCTGAGCTTAGCTCTTGTATTGGGGCATGAAGATTTCCTCCCCTTGGCAAGCGTGATGCTCTGTAGCAGCAGACAGTGGTTATGCTGAGAGAATGCTTCATCGTTGAAGTTGTGAATATATTTTGGCTAAAAAAAATACATTTCTTCAAGCTAATTGATCTGCTGCTTGAGAGAAATGCCTGGATTTTGGTGTTGCTGCCCCTCTGCACCAGATTCCCAGGGTCTCCAAGGTCTGAGAAGAAGTCACGGGTGCACAATGGGACCCAGTGAATCTCCCACCAAGAAAGAAGGGGTGGGGAGGTGTTGCATTTATTTTTGGGGACCAATTTGGTGTTTGATATTACTGCTGTCTCACCCCCAGGGAAGACCTTCAAAAGTTCTTCTTCCCCCTTCGGATAAAACAAAAAAGTCAGCAACGCAGATGAGCAGCTGAATTATTCGATCCTCAAAAGCGGAGCAGCTCCCACTGCTTGCCGCAATGTCTTGACTTCGTTGGCTCCCCTTGCTGGGATATCACTCCCCGTGGCAGCGTGGCAGCGCTGCAGAGCTCTCCACAACATTTGAGAGACAAATTATCCCCATTCGGAGTGAATTCCTGTCTCCCAGCGGGGCTCTGCTGGGACCCTGCTGCGTTTGGAGATGCTCTTGCTCGGTTAATAGAGGAGTGTTTTGTGGGCGATCGTGCCAAGGCTGGCTTCTCCCTCGCCGTCGCTTTGCAGCCAGCATTGCTCAGCCTAAATGGATTTATTCACGGGGCAGGAGCTCGACGGTCATTAACACGGGGGAAATAACGGATGAGCAAATGCTGAAACAAAACGCTCATTCTGTGCCAGCCGTAACTGCCCGGGAGGTCTCCTAAAGACGTTCTGCATGGAGCCGTCTGCTCCAGAGGGGACACGGGGCTGTCAGGAAATAATACACATGTTCGAGACGGGAAGGGAAGATCTATGGTGTCCTCCAGCCCCTTTTCAGAGAGGGACTGCTCATTACTGCCTTGCCAGGGCCAGCTGGAATGTGAGCGATGGCATCTCGGGTGTTATTAGACATCTCCCGTAATGAGCTGACCCAGGCGGGCTTTCGTTGCCGAATTTGGTCTTTCTTATTTTTCCTCCTACAACGTGATTTAGGAGAAAAGGTATCTCCTTATTCATTGCCCTTTTGCTGAGTACCTGTGTTTTGAAATGGTGTTTTTTGTGGTTGCGCAGCACTTTGTGGTGCTTTGCTGCGAGGGAAATCCTGAATTATGAGAAGACGGTTGCTAAACTGCAGAGTGGTTCATTTTGCTCCTTGTAAGAAGCTCCAAGAAGGAAAAATATTCATCTTTTGATGTGGGAAACTATGAACTGCTATTGAAGACTGTTGCTTCTTTAAGTTTGTTTCCACATGGTCTTGTTTTTGCATTGAAGTAGAGATCTGTGGACGGATCTTGATAAAGTAACACAGCAGCATTGGGAATATGAGCCCTCCCCATGCATGTTCCACCAGGCTGTGGCTTTACATGGAGCTGGGTGGAAGGAAGTCTTGCAGATGTGGTGGAAATCCCTCAGAAGTGCAGGAAATAGGAGGTGGGGAGCCCAGACACTCTCTTGTGCTGGAGAGTCTGGTGGTTAGAGCATGGACCTCCAGTGAGGGGCATCCAAGTTGAAGTCCTTCTGCTGGTTGAATGGTCTGGGAGAAAATCCATGCTCCTTCCTATTGGCTTCCCCACCACTGAGCCAGGTAAAGCCAAGTTGGGTCTGCAAACAGGTATTTCAGCATGGGTTTGCCCTAGAGGAAATATTAAAGAGGTCTCAATCTCGTTCCAGTTTGCCAGGGGAACCCTAAATTAGGAACATCCAAGATTTGCGAAAACAAAAGTTGTCATCCTCACATCATCTCTTGCACTTTTTTTTGGCCTGTGTTGGGCGATAAATTCCCCTTATGATGATTTTTTGTTCCCTGTACAGCAAAGATCTCCCTTAGCCCTGCAAGGACTGAGTTGCACAAATGGTGACTTTCAATAGCATTTTAGAGTATTTTCAATTTGTCTTCCCATTTCCTCCCTAATTCCCTTTTTTAGGAGAGAATCGTCTACAGGCTTACCCCAAACCCTTGCACAAAAAGAAAAAAAAAAAGCTCTACTATCCCTGTCATTTCACTGTCTTTTTGACTGAGTCATATTCAAATCATGGTAAACTTGGTGATTATTTTAGCTGCTAATTAAAGTGCATTTTTGGACGTGATGGTAGGAATTGAATCCTTTCACTGGGGTCTTCTGTACAGTCTCCATGGGCTCCCCAGGGATTCCTTGGGAGCATGCAGAGCACCTAACAGCATTAGATAGCGTTGAGTTAATGAAGATTAAGAGACTAGAGGGGACAGAACACAAAGTTCAATGCTCCAAGGTGATCCCTGAATGACCTCGGTCTTTCCGGGTCCATCCTGGATTGGATGTCACCTCCTCAAAACCCACTAGTGATGTTGGTCTTGTCAGTCTACATTGTAATTGAGCCTTATACATGAGGCTATGTGACACTTATTCCAAATGCTGACAAATGGCCTCATATTTTCAGCGAGATGGCCCCTTTCTCTGGCAGAAACCCAGCTTTAGTTAACTCTTAGGGCTGTGCAAAGCCTTTACACATTGCTCATTTATTTATTCGGTCCTTTTATTTCAAGTGCTGTCGCACACTATGACTTTTTGCTAGTTCTTGTTGAATTTAGTCATAGTTTTTCTCTGTCCTGGTAAGTTTTTACGTTATTATTCACACATGTAGCATTAATTCAGTGCTGCAGCATCTACTTTTTTGGTTCTGTCCAGATATCCCATTCTCCTTCTGTCTTTTCTGTTGGCTTTTATTTCTCCATAAGCAGTTAATCACATCTGTCAGGAGGAAAGCCATTGCTGATGTTGGGCTTAGGATAAAGAATATTGTGTTGGGGATGTTGTATCATTATTTTTGGGTGCTTTTAGCCCTTTCATTGTGTGATCTGTGTTCTGTCTGCATCACGTGGCAGGATGGTCTTGCCACGCATAGGGGAAAGCAAAAGAAGAGCCCACATTTTTCGTTCCCATTTTTGCACAGAAGTTAGGATGCTATTTGCTCACATTAGCAAGGTAAGGCACCAGGACCTGGGAAACATCATTTCAGTACCTCAAACGTACCTAGCAAACAGGTAGGACTTCAGCAAGTTGCATGTCTAGGATTGACCTCAAAAATGATGGCTTAATTCAAAGCTCAGGCAAGCCTGGATGTCTCACTTGGTTACGGAGAAGCTGTCATCTCCGGGTAGCTGCTTCACTTGTGCTCCCCATGTCCTTCCAGGAACATCTTTCCTCCACATGGAGCATCCATACACCCTTCTGCTGCTGGCAGGGCGTTAAGGACATTAAGTGCCCTTTTAATCATGGTGCCCTTGGACCAGGAAAAAAAACTAGACCCTAGGGGAGACTAAATCTCCTACAGCATTCAGAAAAATAGAGATGTGCCTCATTCCTTAAGCCAGACTAAGCATATGAAAACATTTGTTTTGGAGCGATTCACAGAACTGGTGTCCTGCTCCTGATGGGCATCTTTAATTTCGTGGTCCACAGTCAATCTCTTATCAGTTTGCAGATGGTTGATGATGTTGAGGTGTTGAAACAAGGAAACATGCCCCTCAGCAGCAGAAAAACAAGTTACCTCCTTGCCTTGAGTTTTCCTGTATTTGGGACATTTGTTGTATAAAATGCTAAAAAAAAAAAGAGAGACTTCTGGGGATATTCAGAGGGTCTGAAAGGGGCCATCTCTTTAACTCCTGAGCTGCAAACCGTGCTGAAAATAACCGGATTTGCTCTTTTTCATCATGCAAATGTCTATTGATTAGTAAAGGAGGAGCCTGGTCGACACTTGGCACTTCGGAGTGATAAACAGTTATTTAGCAGGAAAGAGGGTATATTAAGGGGTAAAAGCTAATGACTTTTCCTGTGTGTGTAACGCATTAAAACCAGCATGAAGCTACAGCTATTTTATCATGCTGCTAATGTCCCTGACAACATTCACTTGGTGGGAGTGAATGAATGGAAAGCCATTTGGAGAAGTAAATTAAAATACCTTAAAAAATGTCTTTAATAATAGCTACAGAACTCAGCAGGAGGAGAGAAGGGAGAGATACAAAAGACCTATTAAGTTATCCAGTCCATCTGCCTGCCACAGCCACTGTGTTCCTTATCATACACTTACCAGTGTATCATTCAGGGTAGATTTAAATGCCTCAAGTGCCAGTGCCTCTGATGGGAGAATAATCTACCGTCGAGAAGATTGGGCTGTCACAAGCCTTGCCCTGTGTGCAAGCTCATTTTTTTTCTGCTGCTTTTGCCTTCTGTGTGGTACGTGCAGGTTTGCAATGGGAATAAATGGAGAAAAATCCTCCTGCAAGTGTTAATTTTGATGTTTACTAGATTTGGAGCCTTTAAGCATGCAACAGTGCAGAGTTAGCAGAATGAGGTTGGAGGCACGTGTTTATTGATGTGAAAACCATTGACACACGTACCCTCATGCAGACACTTCCATCACTGCGATCTACAGCATCTATGTGAAAACACAGATGATGTTTTCAGAGGTCAAGAGTCACCATGGTAGGTTGCTCTGCTGGTCCATCTCCAGAGCATGGAGGAAACCATGTTTGAGGAGAGCATTGTTGGCCACTCTGGCATTGGATAAATAGGGCATTTACAGCTGCTCTCCTTCTTTTTAGAGGTAGCATCTCCTTGGACAGGTCCCACCCTCTGTTTTGCAGCTCTCAAGTGGCTGAAGAAGTGAAGAAGATGTCTACAGGGGTCTTTCTTTTGAGACAGCCCTTGGCATGTGGCACACGGTGGCTGTGGAGAGAAGTGGCACATGGGAAGCAAGACATTGCAGGTCAAGAGCCATCCATAAGGTCCCACTTCTCCAAGTGCAACCCTCTGCAGCCACCTCTGCTCAGAACAGCTTGCTTCCTTTTTTGCTGTGCCAGCAAGCTCTTGGGTGTGTTGGCTGATAGTGATGTGCTAAAAATTCCCTTTTGGGGGGGATTTTGAAGAGTTGAATAATTAGCATCTGTTTGGGGTAAGAGAATGGCATTGCTACTCTTTTAGAGGAAAGAGCCACTGCATCTAGATGTTTTTTGTTTCAGAGCTTCTGGGATGACAGAGACTTCACTGTTTGGTTGCTTTAAAGTATATCCCAGGCATCTTATACCATTTATTTTTTTTTCAGATGAAAATCAAAAAAAAAAATGCGTCTAATCTCCAGTATAGTCAGCCAGAGAAGTTCTCCTAGTAATTTCTGAATCAAGTCCGTGGCTCTTTTAGAAAGCACCTGTGCTTGATTTCAAACCTTTCCAGGATGGAGAGCCCAACACATCTCACCGTAATCAAGTGGTTAATTCCCATTGCTGTATAAAAATGTGTCCCACATTTCTGCTCTGACATGATCTAGCTTTGGCTTCCAGATGCTGGACCTCCTTATGACTTCGTTTCTGTGGTTTGAAAAGGTTTAAATAGAATAAATAAGGAGCCTTATAAATATTCTAATGTCACAGCTGCTCAGGAGGTCAGGAAAAGCTTTTCCACCTTTCCCTGTGCAAAGGTCTGAACAGTAAAATATAATGATAACCAGCACATGCAATCTGAGCTGCCTCAAGACAAGTTGAGTGGAGCATTTTGCATAGGAAAGGACTAGCGTTCACCAAAGCTGTAGTAGGATGTGGTTTAACCATAACCATTCACCTTAACAGCAGGTAGATATCTAAGAGTGGGTCAAGGTCAGTCCTCTCTCTGCAACCCTGTTATGTGCTGGAGCTGCTGATTATTGTCCCCATTGCTTGGTGGCCTGGGGTGGGTCATGGGAGCCTCCTGCTGGACAGACCTGCTCAGGGCTCTGCACCAGGGACATCTGAGGTTTCCCAAAGATGGGAATTTCTCAGGTGGAGTGGACAAGAAACTGTAATTAAAGACCAAGAGAATGACCAAAAAATATTGCAAGTCCAGATGTCAGTGTGCCTGGAATTTAACCATCAGTGGCCTTGAAACAGTCTCGAACCCTCAGCTGCTACCTCTGAGAAGATGTTGAAGATGCTGGAAAAAAGCTTTAGTATCTGAATTTATGAGCTTTAATGACTGCCGTGCTCCACACAGCAGCATTGTGAGTGTGGTGTTTCAGATAGGATCCAGCTTCAAAATTGATTAGATTTAATTTCTTTCCCTTAAGCCCCATCCTACACTCATCTGGCACCTTGCTCTGCCAAGAGATCTTGAGGAGATTTATAAATCATGGGCAACAGTAGACTAATAATCAGCAACCTCTAGGTTACGGCAGCCCCTGCCTCCATCTGTTGGGTTTTCAGGAGCATGTTACGTGTGGTGGAAAGCCACATTGCACATGCAAGAGATAGGGGAAGGGGAAGAGTTTCAGCACCAAGTGATCCTGGCCTGGAGGCCTAAGTGACTCTGTGTCTTCCTGATCATTCCTGGACAACACACCAGGGTGAAGGAGCTGGGAGAAAATGCCCACAGCCATTGCAAGGATCCCCAAATAATGCTGGGGAAGCAGCATCTTGGCTCGGATCCTATCTTAGACCAATCTCATCATTTCTCTGCTCTTTTTTTTGCCCCATCTTTCAGCAGGGCGATGGTACCTCTGAGTCTTCTTACGCTTTGCCATGATTTGGGGCTTGGAAAGCAGCATGGGCATAAGTCACCCTGCCCTGAAGCGACATTATCTGGGGCTACAGCTCAACGGAGAACCGAGGCCATATCAAGGAGTAACAGATGAGTGTAAAACACATGGTAGAGGAAAACCATGATGTTGAGGATGAGTAGTGCCTCTCTGTTTAATCACCTTCCCTCTGCAGTCACTCATGGAAGTTCTCAAGAGGAAATTTTGTTTTCTTTTATTAGCCTGAAAATCCCTTTCGAGCCTTTGCTCTGACTACCAGAGTAACGAACGGCACCTTTGTCGTGAAGGTAGAATTCAGCCCCATGCTGGCTTTGCAGGTATGAAGGGATGAATATTGTTCCAGGGATGAATTCCCTTGTTAGCATCCTTTTTTAAAAAAAAAAAAAAAAGAGGAAGAAAAAGGCTCCACTGAAGTGTCTTGCCATAAAATTAAGCTTTGATCATACCCATTTGCTCTTAATGAATGCAGATGGGTTAGCAGCCACTGGATTGTACCTCTCTGATAATACATGCACTGCCTTTCATTTCCCCGCGCGGGCTCGCACGAGATGCCGGGCTGCCCTGGCTAACGAATCCAGCTGGATTAACGTGGCCTCCTGCATCCTAATTCCCGGCATCCCAAGGGACGTATGCAGATGTGTCGGGATTGCTGTGCAGAAGGTTCAGATGTTGCGGAGAAATAGCCCCTACGTAGCTGGTGCCGTCGGCTTTCATATGGTAATCATCCTTTTCTTCTTTATTTTTTTAAGTCATGCAAGGAGCTTAGTATTCCTGTTAAATCAAAAGGCTTTATTCTGAAACCCAGATATTGGCAGGCGTTTAGCCACGGTTTTAGTGTTGTAGCGAGGAGAAAGCAAACTGGAGAAACCATGTAAACAAGCAGCAATATTTTCTCTTTTAACGTGCATCCTTTTGATTTTTAAGCTTTTAATTTTATCTTTTTTGGAGATTGAGGTGCTTGATGAAACAGAAACAGGGCAGATTAAGCCTAGAGATGATTCCTCTTCAGGCGTGGCCTGTCCAACCCATGGTATTTGCTTGACAAGAGGATACATGGAAGGATCCTTCCTCTTGGTAGCCAGAACAGACCAGTTAATGCCATGGGGACAGTGAAAATCCCACCCAAGTTCTGCCAGTGATATCCCAGGGGATAATATGAGCTATGGTCCTCCATGCAAAGCGAAGCCTCCAGGACAGTGGTGGATTTGGGTTGATGCAGCAAATTCTGCCCTCTCCAAGGAAGCCATCAGAGATGTTCATGGCACTTCCTCCTCTGATGAGAGACTGGACTAATGGGGACCTTTTGGCCATTCAAGCTATTGATTGAGCAAACCAACTTCTGCTCAGTGCCCTTGGTCTGATTTTGGTCTTTGTCTCAGCTCAGCTACTATGGACAGCAGCTGCAGGTTGAAGGACATCAATGTGTTGAAGAGCTCCAATGCAATGAAGCAGTGATTATGCCCTGTCCCAGTGGGTCCAATCAATCAAATTTCTCCAGATTACATAATTTCCATATTGCACTTTTCAGCCCAATGTGCATGATTCTGCACCCAAAGGCCAGGTGCTCAATTGATGTTCCATTTTGGTGGGAGCGAGTGGGACTTCACCTTTCTCTCTAGTGTAAATGCCATGTGCTAGGTGGTGATTGCAAAGGGCTTGGGCTGTATCTGAGTGCTAAATACCACTAATGAGCTGTGTGCTAACGAGCCCATCTGTATTAAACCAGCAGTTGCTGCTGCTGCCACCTTCTCTGCACCATTGTCCCATTCATTCACCTGTGATGACTCCAGGCTGCATGTTCTTTAGCACTGGTTGTTCTGCTCTGTTTGCATCAATTCAGGGTGGGATTGACTATGAAAGTAAAGATACTTGCAAGAATAAGAGAAGCAGCATGAAAAAGAGCATGAGAGAGAGAGCTTTGCCACATTGCATTATTGTTGGAGCAAAATAATCCTAAATTGCAGCTAATTGTAATAAGAAAGATCAGTTAATTCCTGTTTTTTGTTAAAGAGCAAAGTTGATAAATGCCAGAGAAATGGAGGGAAAGGTTGTCATCTAAGTGCAGTGATAAGCCTAGGATGTAGCAGGCACAGCAGCCAGGAGAGTGTCCCTCCCCAAGCAATAAATGTAGGATCTGAATGAGGTTTTCGGATTATTCTTTTATTTTTCACCAAATCAGATTCAGGAAGGTGAGTGGAATTAATTGCTGTCTCTTGCAGGTGGATATGGGGGGCAGGATTATTCATGTGGTTGATACTGCCACCCTTTAATCTTGACACAGAAAAGTAATTTGGGCTTGTGGGGATATTGCAGACGCTGTGATTTTGGTTTTGGTGAGATTGTCCTCTGCAAACAACTGAGTAACTAATTCCCCATACTGATTAATAAACAGAAAAAGCTAAATTAATCCCAGATAGAGCTCCTTGGAAGTCTCTGGAGTTTCCCCTAGTATAGCTTAAGTGCAAAGTTTCTCAAAATTTGCAAGAGCTCTGTAAATTTGAGATGTTAGCAAACAGATGGAACCTCTTTCTCCTGCAGGTTGTCTAAATTTGGTCACTGTTTTCAGTCTGCAGACTTGCTGGTGCCCACGTGTTTGCAGTATGCCCTCTCTTCTAGCAGGAGGGCTGTGTGGCCCTGCCTAAACCTCAGCCAGGAGCAGAAGCCTGGGATTCCCAAGGAGAAGGGTGGTTGTCCTCAGCACATGCAAGTTGTGCAAACCTGAGCAGTGGCTACAATCCTTAAAGGATACTCTAAAATCTGCAAGTTCAGTATTACTGATCTGACTATCTGAAAAATTCAGAGTTTGCAACTCCAGTCAGAGGGAAAGGAAGCCAAAGGTTCCCAAGTCCTCTAAAAATCTGGCTTTTTGAAGACTGAGGTTTAGTAGATCTCAAACTCGAGTATCAGCATGTGGAAAATGAAGGACTTGTTGACCTCTGGAGACACCGGCTCTGAAGAGCCCAAATGTTTCAAACTTGATAGTCAGATGTCTAAGGCATCGCCTTCCATCTTGCATGATTTCTGTGTTTTTCTCTTTTTGTGATGCTTTAGGGCACCCATAGCCTGAACTATTCCATCCTGGACCTCCAACATCTACTCAGAGGCAGGGAGAATCAACTGTATGGTAGCATCTGTGACACCGATTAAGAGGACATAAGGAGGCAGAATAAATATACATTGAACCTACTATTTGTACTTATGCTTTTATTTTTTCTTTTTTGCATATCAGTATCCCCTTATAAATTCGGAATGAGGCCGTTTAGCAGTTGTTTTGATGTCTGTTTTTATGATGTGGTTTCTTGTCTAGTGACAATTGAGATCAGCATCTGGAATCCATTGGCTAAAGCCAAAGCTCTCTGAGTGCTAAGTTTGGGATATTCCTGGTCCTCTGCAACCTAGACCTTGGGAGGGCTGATTCTTCAACTCTTCATCAGTCAGCATTGCCCAAGATATTATTTGGATGCCTCTCCGTCTTTGGGGATCTGGGTTCACTTTCTGGTGTGCCACAATTTCTCCTCTTGCCGCAGTGTGCAAATGGGCTGTCCTCATCCTGCCTTGCTATCTTTCTTTTCCAGAGCACAGTAATTGTGGAGAAGACTGTTCAAGACCTTATGAACCTCATGCACGACTTGAGCGCCTACTCAGATCAGTTCCTCAACATGGTGTGCGTGAAGCTCCAAGAGTACAAGGACACCTGCACTCTCGCCTACAGGTATGCCAAGTAGCCCTGCTCACAAAAGAAAGCAAATGACCTTTCTTCCATCACATTCAAGGGTTTTTGCTCTTTCACACTAGTTTCTGCTCTTTCAGTAGGGGTG
>JAVCKT010011026.1:0-14501 GCA_032273925.1 Rhynchotus rufescens
CGCTGCTGCCGCGCGCCGCCGCCTCCGAGCCCAGCAGCCGGCAGCGGCCCGCGGCCGAGGGCGGCGAGGAGCCGCGCTACCGGCACTCGGTGCTGCTGCCGCGCAGCCGCTTCCCCGCGCAGCTGCCGGGCCGGCTGCAGCCGCACACCGAGCTCGAGACGCAGCAGGTCGGCGCGGGGCAGAGCCCGCGGCCGGGGGCACGGAGCCCGCGCTGGGGGGAGGCGGGGCCCCGTTGTTATTGCTGTTGTTATTGCTGTTGTTATTGTAATGGAATACTTCTGTATTGGCTACTCGTTACTCCCCAGCCAGAGTCTGGGTTTGTGCAAAGGCCCGGGCTGGTTTCTACTTCTTTCCCGCCCTGTTGTCTCCGCAGAAATGCGGCTTTTCGGAGCTGTACTCGTGGCAGCGGCAGAGGAAGGCGAAGCAGGAGTTCTGCCTGCACGATGGGCCGCCCTACGCCAACGGGGACCCGCACGTGGGCCACGCGCTCAACAAGGCAGGTGCCGGGTCCGCTCGGCAGCGGCTCCGCGGCGCCCGCGCCCGCTCCCACCGCGCTGGCGGCGCCCGAGGGGTTGGGCGTTCCGCGAGGCAGCCCTCCCGGTGTCCCCTGTCCGGGGAACGGGGAGCCACGGGGCAGGAGGTGGTGTCTCCGAGCTGACTGCTCGGCTACGGGGCTGGACGTGGTGCTTCTGGGAGGGAATAAAACACTTGAAAATCTAGTGTGTAAATTCACTGCTAAGCAGGGTGAGTGTGCAGTTCGCGAGTGCACAGAAATCGTGACATGCCCGTGTCTTTGTTTATAACTTTATACATACATGGTACCGTAATATACAATTGAATGGTGACTCGGTGTTAATTTCTCCTGTGTATGTTTTAGAAGTTTGCTATATTACCCTTTTTTAAATTTTATCTGGCTATCATGAATGCAAAAACAATGGTGAAGTGTTGGTGCTTGTTTTCAAAGCACAGGTTTTTGCCTTTGAAATAAGTGTTTTGTATGGATATATTCTGATTCAGCCCTGAGACCAATAATATTATGTATCCTGCAGGATAGGAAAGAATAATAAGGCCACCCCCACCTACTGATAGGAGCTAATGCAGAAGCAAGGGCTTCTGGAAAACGAAACTTTTTGTAGATGAGCACTTTAATGAGACACAGCAAAGTGCACTGAGCTTCTTACTGACCTCTGTGCTCAACAGTGGGCACGGGTAGGATTGTATCCCTTCAAGCCCAGCACATTTATAAACTGTGTCTTTCAGCTATTCTAAACGTGATTTCCTCTGATCCAGGGTCCTTTTTTAAGTTTCTGCCCAGGTGCAAAACAGTGGTCAAAGAGAGAGCCTGGCTGCAAGGCTAACATGCAGTTCATGCTGCTTTCCGTCAAGTTTGGCCTCACACGGAGCTCTTAAGCAATATATAGCTGTCCCACGTCGGGGAGCTGCAGTGGTAACTGACCCTGGTGTCTTCCCAGATTTTGAAAGACATCACTAACCGCTTCCACATGATGAGAGGCTATAAGGTGCATTACGTGCCAGGGTGGGACTGCCACGGGCTGCCAATTGAGCTGAAGGCCTTATCGGAAGCCAAAGGAGCTGCAAATCTTTCACCGATGGAAATCAGACAGAAAGGTAAACTGTGATTTGGGAAGGTGCTTAAGCATTTGTTTGTCCTAGTCACCGTATTTTGTATGTTATGATTTATAAATAGTTTTTATGCCTTTTGTGCCCGTTTCCGTTACATGTTGGTGACACTTTCTAGCACCTGTTACTGGTACTCTGTTTGCAAAGCAGATGGGGTACAATGTAATCTCATCAAGTGGGATAATTGAACACATGCTTAAATCATTGTTGTAATGAGCTTGCGTAGTGTTGGCCACGGACTTAAGGAGCAAGAGGACAGAGGATTTGAACTTTCGCTCAACGGTGTGACAGCATAAAAGTAGTATTTACTAGATCAGCCTGGTTTTGGTGCCTTTGAATTTCAGGCAGAGCCCTTCAACTTAATTACAAACTAAAAAGAAGCACATAAATCAATGCTATTTCCTTTCTTCAGGCCAGCTTGAATATCATGCTTAGAAATGGACTCTCTGTTTCTAATTACACCACAAAACTTTAGGTTTTCAGAGAATGCAATTCTCTGTCAGACGGACACTTTTCAAAAAATGTTTCAAATACCAAGTGTGCTGAATGACATTAGCATGCACCTGCAAGCTATTTGTAATGGACAATTTAAACTGCTTTAGCTTGAAACAACATCAGTGAAACTCTATCTCACCTTAATTTTGTTTAAATATTTTGCATTTTGAGAAACTATCTTCATAGCTGGAAATATTTGGTTTCTTTTATTCCTGCTGAAAAAATATGTGTGTACGAGAAGCACATGTGCTGTATGTCCTCGTGTTAGTAAAGAAGTCTCTCTCCTGGCTCTTTCTGCCCTTGCCAGTTATTTTATACGGTTACCACGTATTGCTACAGATATATATGAAATACATTTTTGGACCTTAATAATCTATTAGTATGCAATTTCACTGTATTCAACCCCAGCTCTTCTCAAAAATACGATTTCATTTAAAATATGCTATTGATATTAACTATGGTAAGTTAAACCTGATTCTTAATTTTCCAGCCAGAGAATTTGCAGAAAGAGCAATTGAGAAACAGAAATCTGCCTTCATTCGTTGGGGCATAATGGCAGATTGGGCTAACTGCTATCGTACATTTGATGGAAAGTATGAAGCAAACCAACTGAAAGTCTTCTACAAAATGTATGATAAGGTATGTAGACTTTTAGTGAAGTGTGTTTTAACTTGTTGGAAGTTTTGATTCTATTAACTTTCTCCTCTTCTGCTTTAGGGTTTCATTTATCGGGACTATAAACCTGTGTTTTGGTCTCCTTCAACAAAGTAAGAATCAGTTTACTGTTTTGTCTTTGCCAGCATAACAAAGATCAATGGCTTTTTATGTTCACATATGTTAACCTGTGTTTGATATCTACCCAGTACAGCCTTGGCTGAAGCAGAACTTGAATACAATGAGCAGCACGTCAGTCGTTCTGTGTATATGAAATTTCCCCTGCTAAAGCCACCACCTAAGCTGGCCTCTGTATTGGGTATGACTTGCACTTAGTTCTTAAGAAAGGTAGATTTGTTTTCTATTATCACTGCTATAATCAAAATACTTCTATCTTTTATCTGTAGATGGATCATCCCCTGCTAGTGTGTTAGTCTGGACCACGCAGCCTTGGACTGTGCCGGCCAATGAAGCAATTTGCTACATGCCAGATGCAGCGTATGTGTCTTTAACTCAGTTCACTGACCTGCTTCTGCCTTTACCAATGTTCAGCAGAAAAGTTAAATTAAGACATTGTAGACTACCATTTTATTCAAGCAATCTTCTCTGTATTTTTTAAGTGGCATTATTATCAGCTTTGTTCTATTTCTGTGATAATATATTAGTTTTTGCTTTGTTTTTTAGACCATCTAAATTTATTCTTCCTGTTGTAATGTTTTCTGGAAATTCTTTGAAGATTGAAAAGCAAACCATATATCTAGACTTAAAAAGAGCTCCGTATTGTCCTCTTTTAGAGTCTGGAGGTTTAAACTGTTTTTAGCTTTGTCATAAGTAGTATCATAAATATTTATTTGCATTGTAGGTATTCCATTGTGAAATGCACAACTACTGGTGAATACTTCATTTTGGCTGCAGATAGAGTTGAAGCTTCAGCTGCAGCTTTGGACACACAGTTTGAGGTTATATCAACATGTAAAGGTAAATTTTTCATGTCAGATTTCTGTTAAATTTGGTCACATAGTGTATTGTAACTGTGTATTTTTCAAGCATAGATTTCCAAGTACGTTTTAAAACCTGGTTTCAGGTTTACAATATTTGAACATGAAGTGGGAGTCTTTTATTATAAAAATTTTAATTACACTGAAGGCAGTTTGTCTTGCTAAGGACTTTGCTAATGCAAGAAATGCTCAAGTTTGCTTATAAGTCTGCTTATTGTCTGACTGCTAAAGTCTTCCAAAGTTGATGAAACCACCTAATGTAGCAGAATCGGCATCAACATCAGTCACTGTTGTTGTTTGGTGTTAATCTTCAAGATTTTGATAATTACATAGTGTCTTAAGCGTTTGCTATGACCATGAAGGCTGTTGAGATGTCCTAGGTGATTATGGGCTCACACTTACAGCTAATGCAGTAACATTTGCATCCTCACAGCACAGTAATGTTAACAGGCCCACTTCTGATTCAGTGTTTTGAGTTAGGATTATTTTTTTGTTTGTTTTAATCCATCATCAGTTTCTGGAGCACTGAGGTAGTGGACCTTGAGGAGTAACTACGTGCTGTGTGTCTCTAGATGAAATGACTCCCACCTCAGTAGGCTGCTATTGTGTAGCATAGGAGAAAATCTTCCCCCCTTTCCTCCCACCCCAACACCTCCCAGGACGTGTGCAGCAGTAACAATGCAAAGAATTTGTAAGCATTTGAATGGGAACCCACAAAGAAGATAGAATTTTATCTGAATAATATCCTCTCTGTACTACTGTTGATTTGCATTTCTGTTCTCTGATAAGAGAAGCTGAGAGCATGAATTGTTTTTCTACTGTCTCCTCGGATTATCCCTTTCTCTTTTATTTCTAGGTGCCGATTTAGCAGATGGTTCTTGTGCTCATCCCACAATTCCTGACAAAGTCTCTCCCTTGTTACCTGCAAATCATGTAACAATGACAAAAGGAACAGGACTAGTTCATACGGCCCCAGCTCATGGTATGGAAGACTACAATGTAGCTTCCCACCATCAACTACCCATGGTACTTTTATTTTCTTCAGCTTTAGCTTCTATTTTCTGGCAGCTGTTTGATCACATGCCACTGAAGTGACTGTTGTAATTTGCATGTACAGCTTGAAGCATGTAGATAAGTGAGTGTCTTTAATAGCCTGCAGAACTGCCATATGCAGAACTAAGCTTCAGAGAGTACATATGCCCAAATAAAAAGATGGAGAGTCCCGTGTTTCTCATCCAGTTCATCAAAGTTGCCGCAGTACTGGTAGAACAGAATGTTTTGTTTTTGTTTTTTTGTTTTGTTTTTTTTTTTTCTGTGAGTAGCTCAGAACTCTTCTGTCTATATTTAGAACCTATTATAAAGCTATGTTTTATAGACTAATAAATTAACAGATATACAGGTCATTATTACTATTTTCAGTAAAGATTGGGGAATTCTTGAATAAGAAAAAAAGAGAAGCAATAAGGATTTAACACGTATCTTCACTAAATATACCTTGGATGTCAGTGATTTTAAATGAACATTGTGGCTGTATATGCGTGCATCTGTAAGAATAATAATAAATATGTATGATTTCGTGTGTGTGTGTATATACATCTAGTTATGCATGATTGGTACTTGTTTGGAAATGAAAATGCAGAGTGTTTTTTACATTTTTAGAGGTAACTGTTGATCTTCTAGAACCTGACTGCGTTTGTATTTCTGTTAATTCCTTTTGTTTGTTTTACTGTTAGTTTGAAAATTAATTAAAATTCTGACCAGTGATTTGTGATGACAAAGCTCAGGTGTATTTTCAAACTTAGTGTTGCTCATTTCTTCTGAGACATCAAACTCATTTATCTGTTGGTAAATTACTGTATTGCAGTTTGCTAAATCTAAAATGTACTTAAATATAGCATATCTTGTTTTTCATCAGAAAAAATGTTACTTATTCAAGAGTGAATTAAGCACTCTGCTATCAAAAAGGTGATTAGTTGCCACGTAGTATTGTATTAATACAATTAATATGTTAATTTTCAGGATTGTCTTGTCGATGAGGGTGGATTTTTTACAGAAGCTGCAGGTCCTGAACTTCAAAAAAAGAATGTGCTTGAAGAGGGAAATGAAGCTGGTGAGTACTTGGTATTTAGTCGATTTTAACTTTATTAGGTACATTTCTTTGGATATATTTTGAAGTTGTTTTTATAAATCTGAACCCATTTTGAATACGGGTGAGATAACAGGCATCACTTCTTACAGTGTTGATCATAGAAAGGGAAGCACTGAAGCTAGCAGTAATAGTACATTCAAGCTTGATTTTTATCTTGCCTCTTTTTTTTCCCCCTCAGTTATTCAGATGCTTCAAGCAGCAGGGAGTTTGTTAAAAGAGGAGAAATATGTACATAGTTACCCATATGACTGGAGGACTAAAAAGCCCATGATTATTCGTGCCAGCAAACAGTGGTTTGTAAACACAGCAAGTATAAAAGCTACAGCCCAGGTAAATCACTTTTGTTTTGTGGGCAGCTTAAAGGAATCAGTAAAACAGTTTTATTATGTCTAACTCAAGGTTATTGTCTTCTCTGCTGTTTGCAAATGCTGCCTATATGACATCTATTTATATGACGATGGTAGTAAATTGTAGAAGTGCTGAATGTTGCCAATTGATTTTTTTCAATATTGATATAATTCAGCATAAATGCATTGGCTCTGAGATATCTGGTTATTGCACTTAAAGGAGATGGCATAAATTCTTAGAGCTACTGAATTTCTTTCCTCAAAGGAAATTTAAAACATTCCCTTCTGGTTTCCCTGAAATAAAATATTTTTATCACTCTTAAAGTTACCTTTACATATACAATAACCACGTGTGGCTATATATCTGTGTTTCCTCCCATATTTGTTCTGCCTGTTAACCACATCCCTATTTCTAGTGTTTTTACTTTTTTTAATGCAGTGCTCCTTGAATGAATATGCTTCCATGAAGAAAATTCAAACCAACATATTAGGCTGTGTTGGGGTGATATTGATTTCCTTTTATTTAGGGCATGAGGTGTTTATTCTGTGTTTCATCTAGCATAGGGAAAAACATGTCAGTTATTCAGCATGATTGGGAGTGAAAGTGGTAGCCTGCACTCTGGAATTTAGGAAATAAGAAATTTTGGAAGATGCAGTTTTGAAGTCAACAACAGCCCAAGGCACAATAAACAGTTAAACACTGAGTGGAGATACAGAAGCCATTTCTACTCCACCTTTGTGTGTTTTCTGCTACAGTGTCAGAGCTGGCAAAAAGGCTGCTCTGTGTGAACACACACAGTCTACATGGTGGTGTTAGAGTGTTGCTGAACAGCAGAGTGCAGTAGGGTAAACGAAACAAACATTTTTTCTGCCCAAAGATGTATAATGTAATGTGAATGCAGGCCTGTGCATTTTTTCACTGGTACCACTTACCTGAGTGCTGATTCTTTTTTTAACAATTCACTGTTTACTTTGTAGGAAGCACTGAAAAAAGTGAAGGTTGTTCCCACATCTGCAGTAAACAGAATGCTAGAAATGTTGGACAGAAGGACGTTTTGGTGTATATCGCGGCAAAGAAGCTGGGGTGTTCCCATTCCTGTTTTCTATCAGAAGGACACAGGAGAGTGCCTGATAAACAGGTAATTGTCCAGCTTTGCATACACTAGAAAGTGAAAGGACAAGAGCATTTGCTATTGCTCTGCTGTTTTGCAGTATAAAACTCATATATAAACATATTCTTACTTGTGATTAGTTATATGAAGGAATAGCTTAGGTACAAGTTAAAGTAATGAAAAGCTCATTGCTGAACATGACCTTTATATAAATAATTGGAGACATAAATACCTACGTATTTATGTTACCTGATGAGTCCCTCAAGAAAGTGGTTGATAGTTTCTTTCCCCTTTTGCAAGTTCAGTGAGCTGGCAGTAGTCACAAGCTTTTATGGCTTAAATAATGGGGAAATTGTGAGTTATGGTTAGAGATTGTAAATGTGGTCTTAGCATTATGAATGGAACAAGGTAGGTACCTGTTAAAATGAGTTTTGAAATTCATTGGCCAACAGTGAAAAATCTGAAGTGGACGGACAGTCAATTGCAGAATAAACAACTAAGGCTTTGGTTCAAAGTTACGGGATTTTTTTTGTTGTTGTTGATTTGGTTTGGTTTGATTTTTGTTTAAAAAAAAAAAAAAAAAAAAAAACACAATAAAACAGGTGAGTGACTTTTAGCTATATGAATAAATATGCCCAGAGTTTTGCATTCCAACCTTACTCAGTCATACATTGGTGGAGTCAGATAGTCAGGAATTCCTGAAATGCTTTTTTACAATAACTGTATACAATATGATGCTGAAGAAAACCTGAGCTATATTATTTTATATACAAAACCTCAACCAAATATGATTTTTGTTTATTTATTTACTTTAAGGAGTAACAGGGAGCTGCTTTTACCACTTTAGGGAACAGAGGTTTTCCAAAAGCTGGGGGAAAATAGTATTGTGGAGTTCTGCCTTCTTTATCTACTTCCGTAATTGTTTTCTGTCTGAAGGTAACTTGTGTTAACTTCATTTTACGAGTTTTAACCTCAGTTATACTTGTGCTAATTCATTAGGGTAACGAGATGGAAAGGGACTTAAATGGTAGACCACTTTGCTTTTGATGACAAACACTCTGCAAAGAGTCCAGCTTGTTTTGCAGAGCCCTGATGGAGTAAATGTGCATGGGAGGTAGGGAGGTTTGAGGGGGCGGGAAGCAGGGAGGGGACATGGGGCAAAGTTTGACTGTTAGGAGACCATGACAAAGTTATGACTCCCTGACTTTACCTAGCGTGACTGCCTGTAGGTGCACAGCCGTGTACTTTGCCTCTCTGACTGGCAACAGTTATAGTCGTTTTTAGTACTCAAACAATGCTGAGGCACACCAGAAAACATGGATGGGAGCTCTGTGGGCTGTAAAACTGTTCTGTCTGCAAAAATTGATAAAAGTCAAGTATACGATTCACGTCATGAATTATAATTTGGAGAGAATACTGCAGATTTTCTGAGCAGTAGCTTTCAATGTGTTTCTTGTATTGGTTTAAAGTTACGTTAAACGTGGGGTTTAACAACAAAATAAGAATGTACTGAAATACAATTTAGCAATTGGCAGCCAAATAGCTACTTCAGGATGTAGAATCCACTCAGGACAAAAGATCCAGCTGGTGCAGGAAATACTTGAGGGGATATACGGGAGTTCTAGGTTGTATTCAAGTTACCTTAAAAGCTTGTATTAAACAGAATGTCTTTTTAAACCCTTCTCTGCCTGTTTTTACTGCTGGGTTATATGATGTACAGCAATTGGGTGATAAACCTTGCAGCAGCGTAAGAGCCCTACCTTTGTGTATTTAGATCCTGGCCTACCAGCAATGCGTGTGAGCAAGGGGACAAAGGGACAGACTGGCACGTTGGATTAGAATTGATCCAGGTGGAAAAAAAAAAATCCATGTACATGATATGCTGGAAAAGTAGCTTTATTTAACTTGACAGACAGCTTCTGATGCCCATTTACTATCAGTAGTCCAAAGTTCAAGTTATTTTATAGCAAAGATGAAGTTTTAGAATAAAGGGGGAAGGCACTCCTAAGCTGTACCAAGCTCCTGGAACAGGTATAGAAGTGTACAGAATATTGGCCTATAGAAATGACAGGCAAGTTTAGAAAGCAGTCTGTCAATTCATAGGTCATTTTCCTGGACACCAGTTCTTACTGAAATAAACAAGTACACTTAAATGTTTTGTTCCGTTTGCTTTGCAATTTTGAAAATATTAGCACCAGGGGATGCTGACATACAAAACTAGTATCAGAAACCCTAGTTTGTGTGAATAATTCAAAATCATTAAAAACCACAGGAGATAACCTGCATTTCTGACAAAAGCTGTTTCCTTAACTTGGCCGCTGGTAAGTTTGCTTCTAGCAGCAGCGGCTCCGGCGTTTCTGAGTGACTATCAAAAGTAACAGCATCTCCACTGGAAGTTAGTGTAGTCCACATGGAGTTGCTGTTACATATGAGAGCACTGATTGCTGGTCTTGAGTGGTGGTCCCCTTCCATTAATCACCTGTAAAAGACTTTGTTAAGCAGACACTTTCCCTTCAGTTCAAAATTCCCTTCAAGTTCAAAAATTCCCTTCAATTTCAAAAAATTTCTCTTCTGCAGTGTTGCTGCTTGTCTCCATTTCCAGACATTAACAATCCTGTCTTTTTAACTTCAAAAACAGGAGCTAGGTTGTAATCTTGGATGCAATAAATTTAATACCAGATCTCCATAAAAGGTCTTCCTGCTTGCAGCTGCAGTGCCATGTAGCCCTAGAAGACACTGGGTTGTGCAAAACTGTTTTCTAAGGTTATAAGAACACTCTGATGATGACTAGATCCATTATGTAGGATGTACCTCATCATATCATATCATGCAAGCAGGTATTAAAAATTAGTATCAGATAACTACAAAATAACAAAATAATATGGCGTAGAAAAAGGAGAACGCATCGCCATTACTGCAGTTTTCCAGTGGGAAAATTGTATAGAATATAGAGATAAGATTGTGTGCCATTTCTGTAATGAAGAAATAGGAGGAAAAAAATTAAATAGAATGCACGAACAAATAAACACTTACGTGTTTTATCTATCAACTTTTTTAAGTTGATAGGTTTTTTACTAGTGGGATCTAATTTTAGGAAAATCTGCAACACTTGAAAGTGAAGAAAAATCAAAAATAAAAACATGTCTATTTCTTTTGCATACCAAGTACTCTGAATTTAACTATGAAGTTAAATATATTAACCTCATGAAATTACTTGTTAAATTTACAATTTCGCTGTATCAATAATAACTATTATTGCAGAGGTTGGTCTAACATCTTGTTCTCTTTTGGTGACTTGGATTAACAATTAACTTAAATTTGTCACACTGAAGAAACCTTCAGTTTTGAAGCAGGTCTACATTGCATCTAATTTGCTTTCTAAAGTAGTAAAATATGGTTCATTGATTTAAAAGCAATAGAAACTTACCGTAGCCTAAATACTTACTCTCAGGATATCGACGCTCTTGCAAAAGAAGGTAACTTGCCGTCTTCCCATCTGGTTGAAAAGAAGTCGAGGGAACATGAGGAGCTGTTTCCTTCTCCTCCTGGCTGTATCTTAATGCTGCCTAATTTCTGTTAACACATTAAATAAGTGTTCAACGTAATCAATATTGGACCTCAGAGTGATTGGCTGCGCTGGCGCTAGCGTGAAATGCCGTAAGGTTCCAGCGCTAAAAACGCAGCAAGTGACACGTAGTGCAAGTTCGTCTAGATACCGTGTATGAATACAGGGCAAAGTTTTACAATGGTGTTTATTGCTCACTCTGGGAATTATCCTGCTCACATTGAAGCCCACAGATTATAAAGTGATGAGTGCTTATTTGAGAAAGGTGTTTTTTCCTTGCACCTTCCATAAATGTCATTTTGTTTAAAAAAAAAAAAAATCCACCTTATAACACAGACTCTTTAAATATAATCTTTTTCTCTCTTTGATGGTAACATTATTTATGCTAGGGAAAGATTAGAGCAACAAGGTGTGTTTTGAAACTGTAGGAGGAAAAAAGTGTTCAAAAGTATTATCTTTGGTTAACTTAAATATCTCCTTTTTAAATACTACATTACATGACTATTAATATTTATCAGAACACTTATTTTGAGTACAGAAGCTAAATATCATGAATTAAAAAAAGTGAACTGCTAAAGTGTGCTTTATTCCTTGATTGAAAACTGATCAAATTTTGAGAATACTGATCAAGAATAAGATGACAGTCCCAACTTTTCTTGTGATTTTTAAACTTGAGTTCCTTCTGGCCAAGAACTTTCTTCCATAGCACAATCGTGTTTGTCCGTTCGTGACACGGAAATACACCTTTCAAAAGCTTTTGTTCTCCATAAAACGCCAGAGCCAGCTTTCACCCTGCCGAGCGGCAGGCCTGGTGGAAGGTGAGTCGCTTCGCCCACGGTGGCGGCCGACTGCTGTGGGATCGGCCACGCTTACTGTCAATGAAGGCTGCCGTTCTTACAAGGCTTCCCAAAGGAGCCCGAGCCCAAGGTCTGTTTCCTCCCCATCCCTCCCCCTTGCAGGGATGGCAAGGGGAACGAGGTGTCCAGTTCACTTTGGGGAAAGTGAAACGATTATCAAATGGAGCTAATAGCAATCGTAACTTTAAAACGCCCTTGTCAGCAAGTGTGGCATATGTCATGGTTATTCCCTGAAGGCTATTAAGTTTTATAAGGAGCGACCAGTCCAACTCATGCAGCTCAGCTCAGCAGGGCAGACATGGCACAGAAATGTGCTGATCTTTATGGTAAATCCTCTCATGCTAATAGTGCTGCTTGTTTTATCGGTTGCTTTGAACCTGGAGGAAATTGGGGGCTACGTTTCGAGCAGCTCTGATGTGACTCGGTGTGAGCCTAGAGCACCCAAAGGGGCTTTGAGGTTCCTGGGTTTGGAATCTCTTTTTGTGAGTCCTCCTCTTGTTTCTGTAGGAAACTCTAGGATAAACTGACAGTTGCAATGTCAGTATTGATTGAATATTGATGAGACTTTCTCTATTTTAAGAATTATTTAGCAAAACCACTGTTTTTACTACCTGTTCAATGCCTTGAAAATGTAGAGGCTGGGAATGAATTTCTCACCATGTGTATATATACAGTATATAGTAAAGTATGCAGCATGGGCAAGTGACATGGAAAACAAGCTTAGTGTCTGTGTAAATTTTTCTACTTGTTTTAGAGACTTGTTTTTGACCTCCCTTTGCAGACTTCTTCAAGATTTTTCTGCTTGAATTCATGCAGTACGATCCTCAATAAAATAAAGTTTCAAGTTTTAACTTAATACCAGAGCTATTATTCAGGCACTTTTTGGGGGGAGAGTGGGAGTGGTTGTGAATCTCTCAAATTGCATCCAAATAATAAGAGTGCGATAGGAACACTAGCCCAATCAAATTTTAATCATTCGCTTTTAATTTAGGGACACTCTGAAACCTGTGAAAGGTCAGCATTAATGCTGACAGTTTTGTTTGCCTTGATCTCTTGATTCATAGCTGTTTGGTCTTGCAAGACGTTTGCCAACGTGAGTCATGCCTGTGTTCTGGCATGGTTCTGGCATGCCAACATATAAATGCTGCCAGTCACTTCCACAGGGTGAGAGTTCGCCTGTAACTCTTGAGACTGTTGAGAGAGCTCTTGAAGCCCTCAGCTGAGGAGGAACAGTTACCCATAACAGGAATTAAAGATACTTCATTGAAAGAGTCAAAGGTGGAACTTCTGTCCAGCAAGGAATGGAAGATAACGCTGTGCATTGCTTTTTCCAAAACGTTCCTAGGCCCTGCAATTGGGATCATCATTGAAAAAGCTGTGTATGCCTACAGCCATTCAGTAGCAGGTGCTCATGCCACAGAGAAGAGTCAGATTTGGTGGAATAGTTTAGTTTGGCCTGAGACAATCAAGATAATTTTGATCTTGACTTAGATGATTTTTCCTGAGAAGCTTCTGATTTTGCAGATATAGTGCCTGAAGGAAGGAAGGCACAAAAGATACTTGGCTAGCCCAGGGCACTCCATGAGGGCTGCGTTTGTTGCTTTCTTCTCTTTTGGGGAAGTAATGCAGCAGAAGTAGCTTTTTGCAGATAGGCTCTGTAGTATTTCTGAAGGAAGAAGCCACTGTTCAGAATTGGCATTCCTAAGTTTTGTTTTACCAAGAAGAGAGTTGTTAGCAGATACAGCTGTAAGCCACAGACTGTGCCCCTTGGCAATTAAACGTGAAGGTGACTGCTGTCCCTTATGGTCCCAGGATGACCTAAATGTATTTACTTTGAAAAGACCATGACTGGTTAATAAAAAATCGTTGGTCTGACACTGCAATTTTATCCTTGCAATCATCAGCAAAATGGCATTATCCTCGTGCACTCTTATATCATGTTGTGTCACTGTAATTTGTTTTATATCTTCTTGAAGAATCTAAGTTTTCACACTTAAGCATTTTCTGTAAGAGCACATTGAACATTCGGTGAATGTTCTGTGAGCCAGCGAGATGAAGCAAATGTTTCCTCTTTCTTTGGTTTTGTTTTTTAAACAAGCTTAAAGTTTGCCTAGACTTGACATTAAATCATATTAAAAATCAATCCCCCTCTAGCCATGCCTACTGTGGACCACAGTTGAATTTGTCATAAACAGTGTAGAGAACTGCATGTCTTTCTCTTCCATTATCTGTTCATATCAGGAAAAAATGCTTAGGTTAAAAAGTACTTTTTTCTCCATAGTATGTATAGCAGAAAAGCTAGCCCAAATGCAGGTTTCTGTATACCCAGGCTACACAACCCTATGGCTAGCATGTTGGAAGACAGAAGTAGAAAGCTGTCCAGTTGGGAAACTGACAAATCCCAGGTTTAAATAGGTTGATCTCTTTATCAGTATAGTTCACCCGTTGGATCTCAGGTGCTTTGTCAAAATGCATGCTAATTTACCAATTCATACAATCCATTTTTCCTTCTAATCCAGTGAATCCATCACAAATATCATTAAAATAGTGGAGCAGCAAGGGACAGATGCGTGGTGGACTCTTCCTATTGAACAGCTACTATCAAAAGAGGCTGTAACAAAGGTAATTTTTTGACCTCAAACAGAGAATGAGGTGGTTCAGTGATGGGAAGTAGCATAAAGCC
>JAVCKT010011028.1:9732-27604 GCA_032273925.1 Rhynchotus rufescens
TGATATAAATAAGGATATGCTACCTTTTGCACAGATGGATTGAGGCCAACCTAAGCTTCTATTTGAACCCCTTGATACTCTGCACAGGGATATATCTTAGCCATAACTTAATGGGCTTGCAAAAAGTGGAGCAACCTGCCTGATCATGCAATTAAGATGCTTAGTGAAGTTTCATTCTGAGATTTTCTTTATGCGGTGGAAAATATATTTCTCCTTAATCATTTATGACCCAGGCCTCTTGACTGCTTGGTCTGCTAAACTGCCAAATTTAGGATAGATATTGTTTTGCATATTGCTGTTAGGAACTGTGTCAGTTCTGTTTATCAGCTGGGATAATGGCTAAAGGAGTGCAAGTTCTCTTGAGTAGTTTGTAGTGGATGCCCAACTTCCTCTGCCCATCAGGTGTTTTCCAACATCTCATGAGTGCCAGTGGAATATTAATGAATGGTGACCAATTATAGGCCGTTAACATGTCATTGCTTGAATCATTAATTATCGTTTATATATTTTTAACAACTATAGAAAAAAACCAGAAAGCACTACTGAGATAGTTATATGAAAAGGTGAGTCTTTGTTTCAGACCTATTATTTCAAGAAGTCTGCACATGTCTTCCTTAAAACTGACATTTTCAGAATACTTCATTCCTCTTTCTCGAAGTTACTAGAAGTCCAGTCTTTGCAGAAAGTTTTATCTTTCACAAGTTCTGTCCTATATGTGAACAATATATATCTGAATGTTACAAAACTGTACAGTAGTTAGATACAAACTTGATTTTTAAAATACATTGGTTTGAATGACTGGAGGATTTGGATTGATTCCAATCGAAATACATTGGATTGGAATGATTGATCCTATATTTTCAAAGTTTTTTGTTTCTCTTTTCTCCTATGTTATGTAAAAACATTTATGAAGCATAAATCGCATTGGAAAGACCACGAAAGACATTCTTGAGGCTTGCTTTCCTGTTCAGTCACTGCCAGGAGTCTAACCTAGGTTTCTACACTGATCACCTAAATTTCTTACATAAAGCATAATAGCTTTTTAGTCAGTATTGACCTCCACCGTGTTTTTTGCTAGTTTTCCATAAAAGACAATATTTTAATGGCAGTCTGTTTCTGATGAAGCATTTTCCATAAGTTGTAGTTTGGCTTTGAAGGCTGCTGGAGGATCTCTTATTTATTTATGTATTTATTTTTCTCTGGAGAGCTATATTCATACCTTATAAATAAGGTGACAGTTTAAACATGTGCATTCCCAAAAAAGTAACTGGTTAAAAAAAAAAGTTATGAGAACATAAATAACAGATCAGAAAAACATCGGATTAATGTTTTTTAAATAATACTTAGACAAATGATCTTAAAATGATTGAATAGATGAATGAGAAACAAAATCATTGCTGTTTCAATGATGGCTGCTTTTTGCTATACCATGTTCCTTTTTGTGGCTGCACATTTAAGTTACATGTGCAATATGTGTATATTGATTTCTTTTTCTGCATTCCTGGCTATGTTTAAAGCTGCATGTAAATAAACATCTGGATTTACAATTTAATAATGGTGCTGTTCAATCATTTTGGTAAGCAGTGGCATCGCACAAGGTCTGAAGATTTAAGATAATAAATGGTCAGCTGAGGAAAAGTGAATTTTTATACCAGTGATAATATATTGCCTCTGTTCTGTATCTGGAAATATATCACTGGCAGTTTCTAATTTAAATTTGTGATTTAATCAATGAAACCTATGTTCTTTCTACGAACGTCTGTGGTTTCCATCAATGGAGATGCTAAATATAATTCTATACAAATATCTTAGAGGGACACTATTAATATTTTTTTTTAGGATTTATCTAGTCAATATAAGCTATATTTACTAAAATCAGTGCTGAATGGGTAGCAGGAGCAGCTCAAACACAGCATATTTTAAATGCAGATGTTACGTTCAGACCAGTTATTGATGGTCTTAATTTTCAGATTTTGTGTCAATTTGCACAGGATTTTGCATTAATTGAAATTTATTTATGTGTTGTGGTACTAGAAAGGTATTAGGTAGGTTGAAATGATTAAACGTGTATCCTTCACGTGGAAGATTTTGTCTGCAGCCCTAGAAGCTCTACCAGCACTTGAAAGCTTTCTTATCAGAGGCAGTGGTGACCTTGCCCACCCTCTGTGTACCCCCTCCACGGAGAGGTTTTTTCCATGGGAATAATGGGAATAATGGGAATTATTCCCATGGGAATAATTCCATGGGAAAATTCAGAGGTGCCTTGAGAGGTTCGCTGGAATTTCCAGCTCCTCGTTGTGGCCTCACTTACCCTTCTAGGCTCATTGGCTAGGTTGGCTGATCTCACACGAGGAGTACGGAAGTGGTGACTGTGCCTGCAGCCTGTTCTAGGAGACAAGCGTGGAAGGAAATTGGTCAGTAGCGAAAACCCATCCTTGACCACATAGAATGTCAATAGCACCCTTCTGAAAGTTGAATTTCACACTAATACTCCTAAGTCAGCTGTAGGATGAATTTTTAATCTTATGGGACAAATAAAGTAGTGTTGCTCTTCAGTTTGTAAGTAGTACTAACTTAGGCAACTTATGCTGATACTAAGTGAAAGGCTGTAATTAGGGAGTATTTGCATTTTTTAGCTGGTAATGTATATAGAATTAAATCAAACCATTGGTGCTTTACATCCAACTACGTCCAACATGACTTGATTCTTTTTGAATGTTAGTTTTGATGCTTACTTATGATCACTTAATTTTTATGTTAGCCTATTGTCTTCTGATCAAGGAATAATAACAGCTAAGCAATCCAACTCAAAGGCAAGTGTACGTATTCTCATGAACTGGCGTTCTAGCCTTTTCATCATCCAAAGCTAAGGATAATAATTTTCTCCTATGTATCTATGTAATTGTGGTGCCTGTTGCTGTTTGAAGTTAGGGTAAAAATATTATTTTTCCTTTTAACTGACATGTTTTGAATTTTTATGATAAGGCTGATGGGATTTAATATCATTGTAATGTCACAGAGGCATTTTTAAACTTTTAAATTGGCTTAGGAATTAAAATACCTGCATATTTGAAATCTTTTGCCTTAGTTTGCACACAGATATAAAATACATAGAATGTTAGTCAAGGAAAACCTAAAATATGGAACATGGAAGGAGTCAAAAGATTAAATAATAAAAAAAAAAAGGCAGAATTAAAATTGTTGAAAAAAGAGAGGTACACGTCTTAGCTTAGCTATGAAAACAGGTGGTCCAACAGAGGTTGAGGCAGGATAAACAGATGGCAGTTAGAACTAGAACATGATTAAAAATATTTGCCACGGGAAAAATCCAGAGAACTAAGTAGTTTAGCTTAGAAGTGTTCAGGAAAAATAACAAGAGAACTTCTTCCACTGAGAGTCTGCCCCTGGTGATGCCTCTTTGGGAGATGCAGTAAGCAACATAATAGCACTCCAAGCAGAACCGAGACAAGCATTAAAGCAACTAGAGTGAAGCCCTTTCCTGTTCCTGTACCTTATCATCAGGTACCAGAAGGCTTTTGAAAGAAAGACCTGCTGCGGTGGAAGCTGTAAGCACTGCGGACTCTATGGCCTTCATAGTATAAATTACTGTTACAATCAAGATCAGTTTACTAATTTCAGCAGAAATGCAGAGGACTTGGATGTGCATAGAAATTAACTTAAAATACTACTGTCCTGCATAAGATCCGGGTAGAGGCGCTGGATGCATAGGGAAGTTGCAGTGCAATGTTCTGTGTCGTCTTGGTGAGTAGGGAGGGCACTTTAGTTTCTCAGAGCTGTTCACTCTGGCACCTACTGAAAGCACTGTCATTTAACAACAGCCCCCTACAATTGTGTCCTTCAGCATTACAAGCAAATCCAGAAAGATAACACCAGTAACATGGTAACATGGAAAAATAGTTTTGCACTCATGACTGCTAATCATAGTGTGTTGCTCTTCTGTAAGACAGAATTACTTTAGTTTAAAACTAAACAAGTTAGCTAGAGGAAAGAAAATAAATGATGGGGCAGAGGGAGTGAAAAATATGCCGTGTTCTATGTGTGTGAGATAGGAGGGAGAGGGCTGGGGTGGAATTCCATAGTCTCTTAAGGGTTTGCCACTTGTGAATTATGCATCTCTCTCTCACTAGTAGGCGTAAATGCATAATTCTAATCTGTTCTTATTACTTATTTATAAGGTGCAGTAGAATGTAAATTCTGTGCTTCCTTTGTACAAGCGTAACATGCCTGTTAAGGTACGCAGATATTTCAGGGAGCCTACGTGGGCCACTTCCTTAGCACAGCACACTGTTTCCAGTTAAAGGGCATAAACTTCAAACAATAAATTAAAGCAGCTCTTCTGTTCCACTCCCCCCTGCCATTTGCAGGAGGAATATACACAAGATGTAAAAGACAAGGGAGAGGATCAACAGACAATAAGAGTGCTCATCTTGAGAGAAACTACTCTGCATTATTATTATTTATGGAAGATACTGTTGTTAATAAACTGAATGTGGGGTAGAGAAAAGGCCTGCAACAGCCACTAAATTTATGAGACTGGGGACAGATGCATGCTCTTTCTTTAATATAGCTGGCACTGATCGATTTGTATTTTTCCCTGATGATGGTTTATGCCGTTATAACTGCACGGTAGCCCTTTGCTATTGAGTTATGGTTGCAAAGCACTTTGCAAACGAGAACGAGCCTCTGAGCATTATATCCTAATCTGCACATCCTGTGGATACACAGTAGTGCAGAGCAGCTGACTGCGCTGCCTGTGATCTGTGTACATACAAACATGATTTATTCTGGTAATCCCGGCCTGATGCATCACTTCGGATGGTGGCAGTTATCTGTTGACATTACTGACACGGCACGACATGACTGTGTAGTGTAACATGTCAAGTTGGAAAAACTTTGGGCTTTTCCAGGATTTTTTTTTTCACATTGAAAACAAATGTGCAACTAATGAACTAGGGAGGGAAAAAAAAGAAAAAAGAAAAAAATATCCAGTCATTTTTCCCAACTGCATGTTAGCTGGTCTAATGACCCAATAGCTAGAACTGAGTTTTCTGGTGAGAAGAGAGGAAAGCAGATCAGTGTTCTTTACAACCCTCTTGTTCAGGGGCCAGCTGAAGCCTAGTTTGGCTTTTGCAGTCTTGGAACAGGTATAACTTGCTCTAAATTGTCTTGTCTAGGAGCGTAGTTAGAAGTTGAGTCCTCCCACTCTCCCTGTGTGGCAGGACAGTAATGTTTTAGCAAAACCTGGTATTCCCTGACCGTAATTCAGACATACAGGGCTGCTCTGGTATTCAAGAGATGACAATGTGTCTTCTCCAGAAAGTCTTAAATCACATGATGCCTTGTTGGCATTCTCTTTCTTATGTTATTTTACTTTATTATTGGATAGGAAAAGATAAAGATAAGATGATACAGTGCTTATAAAGATGTAAGTGATCCTAGCTGGAGAGGGAGAGAAGTATAGAAATCTTGCAGGGATTCTGCACCCTAAATATGAAAGTTACTGTGATACTTATAGAAGCAGTTAAAAAAAAAAACACCAAGTTGATACTTGTTGTCACTCTCCCAGGTTTTAGTATATAAAGATTATTCTGAATCTTCACGTACCAATAGATGCTTCGTGATTTTGGGTGGAGCATGCCTTTCTCAATATTTTTCTTTTTAAACTGACTGCACATCCCATGATTTTTGCACTATCAAAAGAAGGTTCCTGGGAACATAGATTTTTTTAATTGCTTTTCTGTGTGGCATTTATTATCTTACATGCTTATATACATATAATATGTCATCTTTTTTCATCTTTTTTCAGGTTTTCTTTTCAGTCTGTCTGTCTTAGCATTTGTGTCTGTGCTGTTTCTTATTGTTTTCTAAACAGCTTTTCCTCCTGTGATCTCTAATATATTCTATTCCAGATGTCCAGATAAGACTGCATTGTTAATTTAAATAAAACATATGTAATAGTTGCTACTTACCATATATTCTTGCATAACTTAACATCTTTCTGACTTTTCTAACTACAGCTACACACTTAGATATGCTCTTCAGTGGGTTATATAAGTGGCAGTCAGGCACTTGTCTTGACCTGATGCAATTAACTCGGCACCAAATGTACAGTAAATGTGAACTTTCTTTCTTTCCCTCTGCACCAAGATTAGAATTACCATCAGGAGAAGCTCATGGGAGTACAGGATGTTTATCTGTTAGTGGGCCGATGGGTCCGCACTGTGACTCCAGTTTGCACCAGGAGGTATCTGAGATTCAGATTTGCAACAGAGCTACCTAGTGCAAATATATTGTAGTAGTTGCGAACATAAAGCTGAAGTAATACAGTGGTATGTTGTTCATAATGTCTTTTTGTCTTTTTATAATTTCATGTGGAAGATCATGATTTTTGTGGTTTCTCCTACAAAGACTAGACTGCAGGTGTCCATGAATGGAAAACGTGATTTTAAAAAGTGGAGCTTACATAATGTGCGGGGTACATTATATGCAAAGAAATGACTAAAGACATCGTAGAGAAAAAATACTAAGATAGGGATACTTGCACACTTCTACTCATGTGACTGATAAAAGTGAATGTGCTCTGCCCTGTCCCTGCTTTCTTCCCATCCTCTTTTCAAACCTACTTTACTTGTCCTGTTGTTCATGTAAACTAAGAGACAAGAGAGTTTTAAATCTAGTCAGCAAAGCCATTACATAGAAGTTCATTAAGTGTCAGCTGCTGAATGTTTACACAGCCTGGCTATTCTGGCACTGAGTGAAGTCTTTAAAAACAACCAAATGGACTTTTTTATTTTTTGGATGTTTACTAAGGATGGTTAAGGTTTAAGGAAGGTAGAAACTAGGAATGAGGTTGTTTCAGGAGTTTTGTATGTGCACTGAGATATTTTGTCTTCAGGTTCACTCAGGGAATCAGGTTCAGTTTTGCAGAGGATATTAAAAGAGAAGCTGGAATGTGTTTCTCATGCTTCCCTTCCAAGCACTGTAGTATTTTGCACTCACAGCTTCCAGTGGTTTGAGTTTTCTCCAGCTAATCACCTCCAGCATTTCAAGCTAGTGTGTCCTAACTGGAGGGTGAGAACAGAATTTGGAAATGTACTCATAGTAGCGCTCTCAGGCATATGGGTTTAAAACCATCCTCATAGTACAGTTGGGCTTCAACAAAAACTAAGGAAGAAAGAAACAAAATATGTAGGAATTGAGACTGATGTGGTCCTTCTGCATTGACCAAGATGAAATGTAATGTTTGGGGAATGTGTTTGGGCTCAAAGAGCTACAGGAGTTTCAGCTGCTGGATCGCAGAAATATTTTCTTCTTAGTAATCAATGGTTGTAAGAGCATAACAAAGGCATTGTTAATAATAATAATAATAATAATAAAAAAAAATCTTAGTTATAAAATGTAGTTATATAAAAAAGCAGTAACTACTCTGGACTTATCACTTTCCTAAAAGTGATAACTAGTTTTACTATATGCACGTGATAACTGTATTCATAATTTAAAATCATTGAAAGTTGAAATGATAAAAAAAAACTCTTTATTTCACATTTGTACTAAAGTGTTTTTTTTCCTGTGGAGTGTGTGTATATATAAATATATATCTGTATATATGTATTTTTTTCATAGTCCAACCAATGGCTGTCACGTTTTTTTATGTGGCATGAGACAAGGCGTTATGCCGTATTTTTTAATTCCTCAGGCTGGGACTGAAGTTTTTTGTTTCCTAGCTCTTCTCAAGAGTGTAAACCTCAGGTAAAATAAGGATTTACTTCTTTATGAGAAATTTCGGAAACTAACAACAGTTATTGCTGAGCATAGAGCTTCTAAAACACATCAGCATTTACTGGCCACCTAGAAGCAAGGTTGTTTAGTCCAAAAGCCATTTCATCCAAGTCTGTGTTGGTTAGAGAGCAAAGCAACTACTTTAAGGTGCTGCCTGAGGATAATTATTTGTAACCTTGAGTTTATCAGTTTTTTGTCTTGTTCTTTCTTGCCTCTGCTCTTGGTAGCTTCACAGAATTGTTTTAATCCTTGCTTTGAAATGTTCTTCATTATTAATTAACATCACGCAGAAGTTCCTGATGTTTTCTTAGAAGATGATTGTTTTCTTCAATTACTGGCTCCGTTCCACATGTTACAGATCATTCAATTCTAGTTTATACAATCAGGTACGTGGGAATGCTGTTTCCTTTGGCTTGATCCAGTTTGAGCCTACATTTTCTGAAATATTTTCATAGGTTCAGTGGTCATGGAAGGGCAGGCTTTACAGGAGATCTATGAAAAAGCTACAACATAGTATAAAAACTTCTCAGAGAAGTTTGCAGATTAGTCATAGTTCTTCAAGAGTTGATATAATTACGTTATTGGTCATTTATAGATAAAGAAAGCAGGATCTACTGTACTCAGAGATATATATGAGTTGTTGCTGGCTTTAGGAAAATGGTGGAATGGAAAGAACTCATAAATTATGAGGCAGCAAGCCTGGTTATATGATCCTGGCACTGCCTTTATGAATTTGGTTTTCTTGTTGTTGTTCTGATGTGGCAGTGCCTAAGAATCAGATGGCAGCACTGTATTTGGTGTTGTGGTTTTATGGTCCCAAAGAGTTGACCATCTAATCAAATATTAAGTTACTGTGAGTTACTTTAACAAACAATGTGCAAGAAGATGAGGGAACCAGAGGAAGGAAGCGAGTAATGAGCCCAAGCAGTCACACAGTCTAGTTGCGTAAACAACTTGGTGTTTGGAATTCGTTTGAAGTTTTTCATCTTCATCCTCTCTCAGCAGGTTTGTTTTGTTGTGCTGCTAACAATCCCTTGTTATAGGGCTGTCCTATTATTTTCCTTTGAATGTAGCAATGGGATTGCTATTGTCTCAATTATTTTCCTGAGAGAAACTATGTGGGGTTCCTCATACAAGTTGCTCTTCAACTGAACACTCACCAGGACATTTTGCTGCCATTTCTAGTCATTACAATAGCTGCCTGAAATCAGGCACAGTGGAAATAGGGTGAAGCGGAATGGGGAGAAAAGAAGAATGTGGCTCTTTTGTAGACCCAAATGCAGAATGTTGTGTGTTATATATAAATTGAAGCAACGTTATTGACATTACTCTTGTGTTAGTTTTGAACTGTGGTATACTCCGACACCTTGACTGTGATGTGCATGTTTTAGGTCAAATTCTTAAATCTCACATTTTTCTATTCTCTATCTGTTATGTTTTTCTTTTCAATCTCCATGTCAGCAAAATCTCTAAAATCCAATAGAAGTAGCATTTTGGCTTTGCATATTATCTTTCAGTGGCTGCCCATTAAATCTCATCAAACTGAAGTGGCCATCCTCACTGACCGCAAGCGAGGGACAGAGTCAGTCTTTATTCTTTCTTATACATTGATTGTCCTATCAGAACTTCTCTTAATGGTTATGAGAAGCCCCTAGAGCTGGCTTTTACATCAAATTTAGGATAGTTACCTTAATAAGCAGGGGAATTCTGCGTATCCCATGTGCATAATAAATATAGTGGTATGCAAACAAAAATGATAGCCAGTGTACTCAGAAATTCTGATGCTGACATATGAGTCAGACAAGAATGTAGTTTTTGTATTGCCTCTAAGTTCCAAGAGATAAAAAAGGCAGATTGAGTCCTTCTTTCCCTGACTACTCATTTTTTTTCTGAAAAAGAAAAAAATATATTTTTTAAAATTTTATTTAATTATATAAGATTAATAATCTCTATGTTTAATTTATCTATTTTTTAATTTATAATAAAATTTCTTCACTTTTAGTGAGTTATAAAGAAAATCATTGTGTTTATTGGATTCATTATGTAAAATGAGATCAATGATTTTTTTTCCAGCAACAGCATGAAATCAATTGTAAAATATCATATAATTCATGGCATGTGTTTTAAATTATAGATTGTTTGATCACTGAGGTTTTTGTGCGCAGGGATGCATTTTCTTGTAATGCCTTTCTGGATAATGCCCGTGCATCCATTTCATAATGCGTTTGAGAGTGATCTGTTTTTCATGTCCATGAAAACGTTGCCTACATTTGATCTTATGCAAATGACGCAATCAAGCAAATGGCAAGCAAGGTGTTGAGGACCCTGACAAACAGGGGCTCGGTACTTTCAAGAGTACCTCCTAATTCAGATTTCTGCTTGTTTCTACAGTTGCTGGATTCCATTGATCCATTATGAAACATCCTGAATTATGCATAGGGAAATGTCTGCCAAATCAGGTTATGACAAATAATTGCATCAATTATGACTTTTATTGTTCGGTTTGTTGGTTTGTCATTCCAAGTTTTAGAAATTCTGCTTGTGCTTTATTTGTGGATTCATCCAGAGCTTCATGAAGTCTAAGGAGAGATGTTTGTTGCTTGAAAAGTCCATTCCTAGTTCTCTCATTTCTGTATTTTCTTCTCCTACCCATGTTAACTTTGGTTTTCCTTGTATCCTTTCCCCCTAAAAATCTTTCAGAATCTGGTCAAGCTTCATATTCCTTGTCAGATTTCAGCGCAATTAATTAAAACCATGCAGTAACGATATACTTTTATATTGGTGACATCTGTCTTCAAGTCTCTCTCCCTTGTTCTGTTTCCCATGTTCTCTCCCATGCATCTCTTTGCGCGCTCACTCTTTTCACTTGCTTGTGCCCTTTCTCTCTGTAGCTTGCTCTTTTTATGCCTCATGCGTGCACTCACTCACATCCTCATTCTGCCTTGCTTTCTCTCTCCTCTCTCGTCTCTCCTCTCTTGCGTTCCCAATCTCCTTCAGGCCCTCTCTCTCACACTCTTGCTCCTTTTGCTCGTTCGTATGTGCTCTTTCATTCTCCTCATCTGTCTCACCCCTCTCTCATCTCCTTGCCCTCTTTCTCTCACCCTCCTCTCCCAAGAACCTCCCTCTCCCCTCCCATCCGCTCTCCCTCGCTGCCTTCCTTGCCCTCCTCCCCTTTGGTCTCACACTTTTCCCTCATTCTGCCTTTCTCCTGCTTTCTCACACTCTGCCACGCATGGTGCTGTCTCATGCTCTATCTCTTCTCTTTCTCTCTCTTTGCTCCCTCTTTCATGCCCTTTCTCTCTTCACTTTTACACTTCCTTTCTTTCATACTCACTTTATTTCACCATTGCTTTTGCCTTCTGTCACTCCTGCTCTTGTACTTTCTCTCATACTCTCTTGCTTCCTCTCTCAATCCATCACTCTCCTGATCTCTCTCACTCTCATCTACTTGCTCTCTCTGCTCTGATCTGTCTTGTGCTTTTTCCCCTCTCATAGTCATTCTGTCACTCACTCTGTTGCTCTTATTTGCTGTCTCTCACTCTTTTGATCTTCCTACCTAAGCTTTTCTGTGCACCTTCCCTTACTCTTTTCTTCCCTGCCACTCCTCTATCTTCTCTAGTATCCCTTCTCTACTCACCTTTTCCTCTGCTCTATTCTTCCTTCCTCTTTTTACACCTTTCTTCCACTTTCCACGTAATATCCTTAAAGGATAATATCCTTAAAGGATACAAGTCCTTGCAACTCATGTTTATATCCCTGATCATTTCTGTTTGTTTAGACTTTGCCTGTTCTGTTTTTTTCTTTTTTTCTTTCTCATTCCAGACACTGAGAGATATGTCGTAACTAATAGTCACTTCCTTTTCTCTAGAAGCTAAATAGAACATTTTCTATCTTCCCTTTTCTTAATTCAAAGCTCCTTTCTTTTCAATCTTAACTAGGTTCGCTTTGGCATTCTTAAGAATAAAATCCTTCTGATGATCTCTTTTCCCACCCACAATGTGAAGTTTAAATCTTGCAGATTTCCAGCCCAGTCTGTATTTTTTGTGCCCCCCTCATGGCAGCTGCAAGGAGCAAGGGGTGTAGGAAGGCACGAGGGCAATCCCGCCCATGCGGAGCAGGGAGTTTCCTTTCCCTGCTTCCTGAGCCAGCTTGAGCACTTGCTCTGGAGCGTGCTTTCCCCCTCTCACCCGCATAAGCACTGCTTAACCCCGGGAGAATCAGCCCCATTATGTTGATTAAACATGTCAGTATGTCACAGGCATCCCCTTGATGTTTTTTTTTTTTTTTTTTTAGTTATGACTTTTTTTTTTTTTAACTCACACTTTGCTGCGTGTTTCATGGGAGTGATTCCCGTGAATGATAATGAGATTTCAGGAAAAATGCTGGACTTGAATCTCTTCGTATGCTGACTAGAGTAAATCAGAAGGAATTCCCTTGCAGCTGGGGGCAGGGACATTATATGAGGATATAACTGATGAGAAAGAAGTGTCTGCAGCATTTCTGGTTTAGCAAGATCTTTGTCATCCACTTGCAATTTCTGATCTTGTGCTCAGAAATATTTTTCTACAAAATGATAGTTTGATCTCATTTGCCTCACAAATTCTAGTATTTGTTAAATCTTTCAAAAATCCTTAACTTCTCTAGTATGTTAAAACATCTTTATATAACGCATGCATATTTTAATTGCATATCTTGTTGGCAAAACCTCAGTGGTAAATTCCTTCCTAAAATATTTGCTGTGGTTAAAATCTGCAATTATTTTTGACATAAAAAGAGCAAAAGATGAGAAAATCTTGTCTGAATTACTCTCCTATTTGAACTTGTGACAAACTCTCTTTTATTAGTACAGTGATTCTAAAGAATAGAGAAGCGGAAGATCTTTTAGATTTTTGCAGCAAAGATTCTAGTTTTTATTTACTTATTTATAAACTGGCCTCCTACTGCATATTGGTCCTATTAAGAAAATAACCCTCTGAATACTACCAAGAAAATATTAAATGATTATTTGTTACGAAGTTATAAGTAAATAAAAACTAGCATCTGGCAACAATAACTTCCTTTAGGTTCATTCTCGTGTAGTAACATTTGTGTGAATGAAAGGAGGGTATGTTTCAACGCTTGATATTCATGTAACATATAGCATGTTTTGCTATTTGCTATAGCTAGAATATAATCTAGCTGTTTTTAATGAAACTGTACAATTTTCCCCTTATTTTAATTTATCCTTTTGAAGACATTGGTACTTAACTGTAGCAAATTTACACAGTATGTAGCTCCAAGGATGCAATGTCTTTATTTTGTTTAGATGCAGTATATTTTAGTATAATTTGTAACTGTACTGCACAAGACCATCAAAACAAAATGAGCTCCTCAGTCTTATTAGAAAGCAGATTTTGTAGGTATGTGACATTAAACAGCAAGCGTTCTGTTGTTGCTCTCTTAGGCACATCCGAGACGTGCAAGAGTGGCAGGTCCTCCTTCCTCGTGATTTTCTGAACTCAGTGCCAACTCAAAGTTACAGAGAAGTGAGATGAAAGTAATACACAAAGTAAACTCCTATTTCTTTTTTTCTGCTTAGATTTAGCAGTTTTTACACCGTACCGGTTTCTGCTCACTGCGTGCACGGCTGCTGGCTGTACAAACAGCTCCCAGGTCACCTTGTTTACAGCACAGCTGCCACCATCTCACGTAGATGCCCCAATCCTGACCGTTTTGGATTCTAGAACGATATATGTACAGTAAGTAAGGATTTCTTCTTTCCTGACAACACAATAGTGTATTCGTTTATTCAAGAATTCCGGTGAGTTCAATCAGGGGAAGGGTTTGTGACATAAAATTAAATTTATTATGATTAAATGCATAGAAGTGATTAGTTTAGTGGTTCTGTGAACCTTCTGATTATCTCTTGCCAACTTAATTTCCATTTTGTCTTTACGCAATCAGTATAACTACGTATGGGCAAAGCTTCCACAAGCCTCAGTACAAGAAATATGTTCTGGTGATATGCCCATCTCGTAGCCCCTGTGTTGTGTGTTATTATAATCATTTATCTGTTCAGTGCAAATATTGCACTAGAGATGTCCCTTAAATTTCCTTTTATGTTTCCACAAATATATTTTAAAATGCTTAAAAACTACAGAGCAACTAAACAGATTTGTATTTTTTCAGTATTTTCTGAATCTTTATTGGTCTTAATCATGTTTTTCTTTTGTTTCTAGATGGAAAGAACCAATAGAAGTAAATGGAATCCTAGATCGCTATATAATTTATATTACCAATAATGGGCAGAATTTTACAAAGTGGAGTGTAATCTATAATAGCACAGAACTTTTTCTGGATCATACTATTCAGCAGCTTTTCCCGGGTACTGAATACCTCATAAAAATAGCTGTAAGTTTTAAAGAATAGAGGCACAAAATGGTGAAAATGATTCTGATATTGTTCATATTTTAAATACTTAATGGTTCACGTATCCATTTTATTTAACCTCTTCCTTTTGGAAACTAAAGTTATTTAACCTCTTCCTTTTGGAAACTCAAGTTGATGAGATGATGTGAAGATCAGTAAGTGGTTTTGTTTCAAAACAGACTCTCAAAAATATGTATTTTTTTGGGGGGGGAGGATAATTTAGATGTTGAATAATAGAGAATTGACCAGAAATATCTGAAAAAAATTAATACCTGTCTCCTACCCCCAGCTTATGAGAAGAAAGATGTTAAATGTGTTTAAAAACATTAGTCTTTTGCGTTTTATGAGAATTTGCTCTTTCTTTACAAAATCCTTGCGTAGAAGGGAAGGCAGCAGAGAGGAAATCAGTAAACAGATCAGTGTGCAGCAGCTGTTTTTTATTCAATATATTTGTATAAGATTTTGATGTTTTCACTGCATTTCTTTGTCAGTGTTTTAATTTTGTGATAAAATAGAACACATTCAGTTCACTAACAAACCTCAGAATATGTGAATAAAAACATGGGGTCGTTCCTTGTTTTAAGCACACTTTTCGTTTTATAACAATACTTATATAAGGATATTTGCTTTGATAAATGCCATAGAAAAATATTCTGCTCTTGATTATGAATAAATTTACATTTATGTAGACTGGGTATGCATTCATTTTTTTTTCTTACCATGCTCTTGAATGTTCTAAATATTATACCACAAAAAAATAAACTACCATCAGGTAATGATAAGGATCTGAGTTGAACTTTCAAAAGCAAGGATATTCAGTCTAATTAAAGCTTAGATTTATGTAGAAATTAATTCATTTGTGCCTCAATGCTTCAGCATAATAAATTGTGTGGTATATAACATAGCACTGTAGCCAAAACTAAGGCCGTGTTTGGGCCTTCTGTGGGTGCTGGCAGTTCTCAGGATCTGTGCTGTCCTCCCCGGGCCTCCGCTGCCTTTCCCTGCTCCTGTCCCATGCTCCTGCCAGTTTGTCCCTAGGAATACAGCTCAAGCAATTAATTGGTTTTCTGGATTTTGTTTTTACTTTGTTATCACCTACAGCTCTTTTAGGAGTAATGGAAAAGATCTTTAGGAGACTTTGATCTTTATACACGTATATATAAAAGTGTATTTAGTATTTGTATTGCATCAGTGATCACCTGAAAATGAGAGTTCATTTGGAGATGGTTGGCTGAATAAAAAGTAATGGTCTGTGATAAGCAGACTAGAAGACCTAACCACCCTTATGGAGTTCAACTGGGCAAAGCTAGGAGTACATGAAATGCCCAATATCTTTGTGGTGGTAGAATAAGTAGTAGACTTCTTAAAGGATTTGGGCCCACTTTATTTACAGCTGGTCAGGCTAATGTGAGAGTAGTGCAGATTCACAGTTACTGACCTGGCCATATTGAGAAGAAAAACAGAACAAAAATTAAAAAATAAACACAATAAACCAAATAAAGCAAAATAAATCAAAGCAAAAAAGCAACACCTCCTCCCTCCAAAAAAAAAAAAAAAAAAAAAAAAAAATATTTCATATGTTATTTTATATAATATTTATTAAAACTTTCAAAGAAAAAACAAGATAGGAATCTCAAGTGCTGGGTTTTTTATTATTATTATTTTATTTTTTTCCTTCGTGAAGTGTTTCAGCAAGATAGAAGCATTTTTTTGCCTTTTTCACAGGTAATAATGATACAGTTTTGTAGCAATGCAAAGTACTTTACAAATATTTTATTAAAATAGTGATCCTCAACAGCAGAACTTTCAGCACCTCCTAGACTGCTATTTTTAACTTTTGTGTGACAAGATTAATACAGGTGTATTAAATGAAGTTAACAAAATTGTTATCTGTGTACGCTGTTACCAATTTTCACAATTAACTGCCATTTAGTATGTAGCAATCCTATTTGTAAATGAGTGTAACAGCTTTATAAATAAATCTAATTCTTCTTTTCAAAGTCAACCGAGTCTCAGGTCGTGTCTGCATGGACTGGTGTGGAGGAGCTCAGGTTGGCTTTGTTCTTAGTGTAAGCATGATAGATTGTGGACCAGCTCAACCAAAAAGCAAGTGGAAACCTAAAAGGCTGGGTTTAGTAGCTGGGATAACACAGTTAGCAGTATGGCCTTAGTGTTCTTGTGATTTGGTTGCTCAGTTAGTATTTCCTGACCGCTGTGCTGTAGGATGTGCCAGCTCCGGTGGTGGCTGGAGGATGTCTGTGCTGTGCTCCACTGTAGCGTGGATCTGGCCCTTGTCTCTCTAGGCACTGATAGATTGATAAATTTTACCTCAAAACTGTTTGCCGGTGAGGTTTGTGGCTCAGTGGTGTGCGGAATTGCATGCAGCAACTCCCTGGCCACTTGGATAAACTAATCCAAAATCCCATCCGTTAAAATGTAGGAGGAGCTTCCCTTAGCTGATATTCATTGTAAAACCAGAAACTCATTTACAAGTAGTTCTTTTCCTTACCAAAGGGGCTAGTATACAGTTTTGGAGATGGAGTAGGAAATTTATGGTCTGTTCTGCATTTTGAAATGCTTTGGGAAATAGAAAGTTGAAGCTAGTACTTTCAAATAAAATATGGCAGAATGAAGGAAAAATCTTCAAATACAGTGCAGAGATTATATGTTTCATTTATAGACATTCCATTTTATAGACAAAGACATGTATATACAATATGCATTTCAAACTTATCTAAAACCACCTGTCTCTTGTCTAGTCTCTTAGAGCAAGCAGTTGGTAAACAGTAGATGGAAGGACTAGACTGTGGACTTTTGTGTTTGTACATGTAGAACAGTTAAAAACAATTATATGAGGCAATATGCACAGTTTCTTGCATATTATGTTGTTTCGTAATCAAGCAAAATGTAAAAATCATTTAATAAATCTTTTCTTGCAGTAACACTTATGATAAAAGCTGTTACATACTGATTTATTATGAATTAGTTTTTCACTTTTTTTCAGTCGCTATGGCTTGTGAAGTGCAGGAATGTCCAAATGGCTTTTTCTTTTTCTCATATATGTGTGTGTGTGTGTGTGTATAAATATATATATATGAGAGAATATATATATATATATAAGTATATTGCACTTTGGAGAGTATATTCTGTCTTAATTTCCAGAAGAGTTTTGCACTGTAAATGACACATGTTGTGTGCATTTACTGTAGTTTTAACTCTTCAGTGGAAATCTAATCATGATTATTACTCACAGTAAAGTGCTAAATGTTATGATTTAAATAGTAGAAATAGATGTTATTTGTCTTACACCTTTCCTCATAAATAACCTATGCTAATGTAAAAAGAATCTACTATGCAAAGCAGATGCCTCACTAAGGTCAAAAATGTGACAGTAAAACTTTGCAAAAATTGATTGCTAGCATCAAATGAAATTAGCATTACATGGGAATATGTTTATTTGCTGCGTTTCATGTTTCCAGGCTTGCACAGGAGGTGGATGTTCACTAAGTGAAGCTAGCAGGGCCGTAACAGATGAGAGTACACCAGAAGGAGTTCCTGCTCCCAAAGCCCACTCCTATTCGTCTGACTCCTTTAACATCTCGTGGGCTAAGCCTGAGTATCCGAATGGTAAGTGAACTCTTTTAGCCTCAAGTTAAAAAGATGA
>JAVCKT010011029.1:476-26774 GCA_032273925.1 Rhynchotus rufescens
AAAAAAAAAAAAAAAAAAAAAAAAAAAAAAAAACCAGTTTCCATCCTACAGGTTGGAAAAGGATCCCTTGGTTGTCCCTTAGGGCAAATCCTTCACCCAAGGGTCATGGTACCCCTCTGCCAGAGCAGAAAAACAGGTTTTTAGGGTACAAATCAGCAAATGGAGGCAGTACCAGGTTTGCAAGACACCACAGTGTGTTGCGCTGTTAAACAGAAAACAACAGGCACCACAGATGCTTCTAATAATTCCAGTTTTGAGTCAATTTTCCCTCCTTTGTCTTAAAGAGCTTTTGATGTGCAGTCACAATATTGTCTCTCTTTCTGTTTTTAATAATTTTATATTACCTCAGCAATATAACTGTCCTGAAATATACTGAACTTTAATCTTGGGGAGATCAAACAGGAAGAAATATGATGGGATAGAGAGTGACTGCCTTGGGGAGGGCACTGCCCTCCCCTCCGGTAAAAGAAAGCCCGCGGCCAGATAAAAATTGTTTCTGGGATTCCAGGAACATCCCGGTGTGGAAGGGGGAGGTTTGCAGGGTGTAGGAGTCAGCTCAGGGCCAGGGAAACGTAGCCCTGGGAGGTGCAGCCGAGGGGAAGGAGAGGCACGGGATGAGGATGTGGTTGGTGTGACCACTCAAATGCCAGCATCCTCAGTCATTCTCGGTTTAGCCCTTTCTATGATTTTTTTTGTGTTTTTATTTTATTTTATTTTATTTTATTTTATGTTATGTTATTTTATTTTATTTTATTGTTTTTGCTTATTTTAGCACTTTGGAACTCAAGCCAGTTTAATCTCTCTGGAACGAGTGTATGACCATCTCATTTTGCAGGTCTGAGAACCTGCTTTGTAACAAGCCCTGTACATGCACCGGAGCTGCAAGTGAACTTGTGCTGCAAGGCACACGTTTCTCATAGGTACACACTGACGCGCCAGGGTCTCACCAATGTCATTAAAACTCTCCAGAAAATTACAAGAAAAAAGCCTGATTCAAACACTACTAACATAAATTTAAAGACACTCATGGCTCTCAATTAGTTTTATACCAAAACATAAGGAACGATGAAAAGATTGCTTTACAAGATTGGCTTTCCTGTGGGATTACCATCCTTGTCGTGTGTGGGCAGCCCTCTTTTCACTATCTGCAGCTCTATCCTGTTCATGATTTCCTAATTAAAACACACGATTTATAACCAGTTATGGTATGTTTGCACGTTGAAGGGGAGATACTGAAGTGGCAGCTACATTAGTGCTCTCCTGCACCCAGCAGGACCCAGCAGCACCTGGCACGACACAGGCTGGCAGGAAAGAGGGCAGCTTAACCCCTTCAGCCCCTTCCCATTAGCAGGAGCCAGCGGGACATTCCTGGCCATGTCGCTCCCATCACTCTATCCCGAGCTCTGCCTGGTCCATCTTGAACAACCACAGCCTAACAACACGATACAAAAGAAACTGGGTGTCTTTTGGTCAAATGACTTGGTTTTGTGAGGAGGCAAAGACAACTTTAAGACATCTCTGAAAGAATGAATGCTGTCAAAAAGCCAAATACCTTTTGATAAATACAGAAACTGCAGCCAAAAGGAACTGAAGGGGCTCATTCCACGGAACAGAGTCCATGGCGAACAGCATGTGTTTGTACTTGAGACAGTTTTTGTATTACCTGACTGACTGTCAGGAGTGTTTTGAGTTAGGTGGAGGTTTTAAAGTTCTCCCGGCGAATGTAGGTTACAGAACAGCATGGGAACAACAAGCGAGCGCGACAGCGTCCTGCCAAGCCTGCACACTGCTTGGATCTCGTTACTCAGGCAAAGCAAATAATGGAATCCTTTTAGACCATTTCTCATGTTCTGGATAAACATACACTGGTATTTCAGAGTTTTCCAGCCCAAGTTTCTGCACGAGTAGTTAGTTCTCTGCTTTACCTTCTGCTTTCAATCCGGAGAATGCACAATCCCACTCTAAGCACTCCTTTGTGGGAACAAAGGATACAGATCTCCGTTTCGGTCTCTGCATTTTGGTCTTTAAATCAGCAAATATTTATTCTCTTTTGTGCAAATGTAAGCTAACCTGGAGAGAATGAGATTCTCCAGGTTGAAGACTTGCTAAACACTGTTTATTCAGTTTTACTTGCAAACCTCTAGAGCTTCTCCATCCATTATTGCATTTCCAACAGTCTTGGCTGTTATGTCTCTTTGAAGAAAGATGATATGATGACTCTAGTATCCAGTGTTAGGAATGTGAAAGTTCCTTTGTATTTTATTTGCCATGAAAATAACATTCATCTGTATGTCTGCGTTCCCACCTGAGGAGTAATTTCTTAATTTTTGGCAACATTTATTTTCCACACTAATTGGTTCTTAGAATTTTCTTTTCTCCTTTGAATTGCTCCCTCATGAATTCCTGCTTCTCTGCTTTAACATTTGTTCCCTGATTGCGATTTCAGCCTCCAAGCTCCCAAACTTCCCTTGCTGGGAGGGGAGGAAGGCAGCACTGCTCTTACTCCTAAAACTGCGAGTCTATTTTAACCTTCAGTTTGCAGCCGGCTTGGAAACCAAGGAAAAACTAAACAGAACCGAGCGTGTTTGCTCTGCAGCTCCCACTTGAACATAAAGCCACAAACGGTGTCAGACCCTGACTCACAAGCATTGCTGCTCCGTTGGGTTTCCCTTGTTTTCCTGCCGGGTGATGAAGCACCGGTGTCCGGAGCTGAGTCCCGGCGTGGGACGACAGAGCCCTGCGGGTTGGGTTCATCCCTGCTGCCACCCCAGGGGTACCCGGGTGCCCCCCGCTTGTCTTCACTGCTTGAACTGCCTTATGGCATCAACAGGTTCTGCCCAAACACGGCCTGCGGGCACCTCTATAACTTGTCCTGCCAGCCTGCAGAGACTGCCCGTCCGTATGTCCTGCGATAGGTGTTTCCCAGCTTCCTTTTCCAGCACATAAACATGGAATTTTGCTGTGTGAAAAGGCACTTTCAGCTTTTTCATACACTCATTCAGTGAGGGCTGTTGCTTGAAAGTGAAGAGTTGATACCATTGATCTTCGCATCTTCATGCCCTGTTCGGCCACATTTTTGCATTGCCATGTATGTCTCAATCATGGTGCAAAGATTCTTATTTCTCCATTGACTTTATTTACAGCATGTTATTTACTGAAGATTTTCCAATAACTGCCTAATGTAAAGACCACAAACTGCATTGGCTGCATATGGTTTCTTTTTTTCTGAAACCAGATACTTATAAAGTGGTTCCCTGACTTCGAATTGGCACTGATGAAATTTCAAGCCCATAATGGTATAGGCTAAAAGAAACCTCCTAATAAAAGCCTGCTTAAAAAAAAAAATGGTTTCTCTTCTCCTGGATGCTGCTGAAACGCCTGCACAAACCAATACTCATTAAGCCTCAGGGCATTACCCTGACGTTACTTGTCTTCAACTATTACTGCCAAAGCTCTCATGCCTCATTCAGGTGTATCAGGAGTATTTCAGCAGATACTCCCTGCCTGAGCGGCAGGACAAGCTCTTTTCTTGTTGTTAGACTATTTTTTTTTTGTTAAATATGATACTTTTCAAATATCCCATACCAAGATGGAGGAAATACTGTTATGCTTATGTTAAAACAATGTTTTAATAAACAGCAGCATAAAATAATCAGTGTTTAATATCGTCTCTGGCACGTGAAATACAAAAATGCACATACCTTAATTATAAAATAGCCTTTGTTATTACATTTTCATGCTCGCCTAATTGAAATGCCCATAATTAATAAATCAATCATCAAGTAATACAGTGATTAAACGCATGCAGTGAAAACAAAGAAAAATATTTGGATAAGGTAGTGGCTGAATATCACCATAATATATTCAAGAACATCTACATCAGGTTAAAAATAAAAAGAAACAGACCAAGATATAAAATGCAGAGATGTATTTTCACTTCTGCTGTACAAAACATCATCACACTTTTGTGCAAAAGGATAAAAATAAAGTCATATTATACAACATTGTCAACTGAGCAAAGACCGTTTTCATTCTGTGTACAGTAAAAAACACTATTCAGTACAAAAAAGTTTTTGAGAAACTGTCATGTACACAGTACTTTTGTAAATCATTAAAGTGGTTTCAAATGAATCATCTAGATTGCTTATACCTGAATGAATTTTAGCAATAATACAAATGTCTCATTTCTAAAGTTAACACTAATTCACATTATTTGAGCTGATAGACAAAATCACTATCAATGAATTTGCTGCCTTATGGAATGTGAGTTTCCCTTTTTTCAGGGTTACTGGAGTCATAATCACTGAAATTATATATTGATCTGCAACAATAAATATTCCTGGGAAAGCTGATTGTCATATATAAAATTGTGGTTTGGAGCCTTTCCATTAAACAGTTGCATAGCAACAAAAGGATATAAAATTTCTGCTTTAGCTACCCATAAAAATTATGAAATGTTAACTAAGTTGATTCAGGTTCTGAAATTAAAATGTTTTAATTTCATTTCCTTTAAGGCATCTCTTTACAACTCCAGCTACCTTTAGCAAACAATAGTAGATGATTTTTGCAGAATGCAAGGAGATAACTCAAGCTATTATTCTGTAATATAAAATGACTTCTTTGGTCTGAATCTGCACTCATTCCCAACTTAATGAAAGACCAAAATCCTACCTGAAGCAATTTATCCAGCTCTCAGATCACATATTTGAAACATAATCCGTGACTGCAAAATTTACAGACATCTTAACTAGCTATTGGAACTGAAATTGCACACCCAGTAGATCTCTGAATATTTGCATCTCCTAAAAAAAGAGACAAATATTAAAATACGTTTTCAGTATAAAAAGCTTCTGTGATTCAAACCACATCAGAGGTCTAGAAAGCTGTGAAAAAGCATTGGATAAAATGTTTTTATTAGAAGAAAAATCCCCCTTCCCCCTTTTGGAATTGTTGGTGCTCCCGAGAGGAAGCGCGCGCCCGTTCGCAGCGCTGCGTATTCCTACCACAAGGAGTTTCTGGTTGAGTCTGCCCATCCTGTTCAGCAGTTAAACTTCACAGAAGATACTTGTTGCAACGTCTGTTAAACAACCAGAAGGATCTTTAATAAAATATTTGAATATAAAATCTTTTCTATGCCGTTCTAGTTTGTATTGTAAATAGTTATATTTACAAAGGCCTCACTTATTTACAATTCAGCTGAAATCATAGATTCGTTAGGTCCATGGATGCTGGAGTCTCCCAATAGGGACGACTGCTTCGAGTCAATTTTGTAGGGTTTTTGAGTTTTGTTTCCAAAAACTGTTATACCAATCCCGGCCGGATGGCTGGGGATGGACATATGGGATAGCAAGGGAATATTGGCTTCCTGGTTGGATCCTGACGACGGCAGGCTGGTGACGTGGCCCGTGCTGGTGGATCCGCTGGCACTGCTCGGCGAGCGGCTCTTTGGCGGGGGGCAGTGCTGGATCACCCGCGGCGGGCCTGGAGCGGGGTAGTGGGCAGCCGGGAAAGCGGCGTATCCCGGCGGAATCGGGTAGCCGTTGATGGGGATGTAGCGCTGATTTTGAGGCATCGGCGGCCCAATGAAGCCGGCGATTTGCCCCTGTGGCATTCCCTGTGCTGGAAACATGTAGTTGGGGTACCTGGGGTTGCTGAGGTTGCTGACCGGACTGGCGCTGAGCGACGTCGTTTGCGTGGTGGCGTTGCCGCCGGACGGCGTCGTGGAGCTCGTGTGGCTGGAAAGGCCCTCCCAGGAGCGCAGCCTGGCATGGATTTCCTTAAAGCGCGGCCTCCGCGACGGCAGGTCGTGCCAGCACTCCGTCATCAGGCTGTACATGCGGGGAGGACAGTCCTCAGAGCAGGGCAGCAGCTGCCTTTTCCTGATCATCTCTATGACTTCTTGATTACTAAATCCGTAATAGGGTTGAAGTCCAAAGCTGAATATCTCCCACAAAACGACTCCAAATGCCCAGATATCTGAGTCGGAAGAGAACTTGCCGTACATAATGGCCTCCGGTGGCATCCAGCGAATTGGCAGGAGGGATTTGTTGGGAACTCTGTAATAATCTGCGGAGTAGATTTCTCTCGAGAGTCCAAGGTCTGAAATTTTCACGTGAAGTTGTTCCCCAATTAAAATGTTACGAGCAGCAAGATCTTTATGGACAAAAAAATGACTCGATAGGTACTCCATCCCGGCGGCGATCTGGACTGCAATATGCAGGAAATCCCCGTGGTCCAAGCTGGATTTCACGGTCCCGTCCTCATCGCTGCTACAGCCCACGTCGGAATGCGGCGATCGCATGATGAGGAATTCGTGGAGGTCCCCTTGGTTCATGTACTCGAACAGCATGCAGACAGGCTGCTCCTGGGTCACCACGCCGAGGAGGCAAACGATGTTGGGGTGGTGGAGCTCGGCCATGAGCGACGCTTCCTGCTGGAACTCGGCCCACTGCTGCGGGTTGTTGAAGTCCTTCAGCGTCTTGATGGCCACAAGCTGAGCGTGATCCATGCCGGGAAGGTAGAGGTGGCCCTTGTAGATTTTGCCAAACGTGCACTCACCCAGTTCTTCCATGAAACGAACGGCAGACAGGGGCAACTCCTTCGCCTTGCTCTGTTAGAGAAATGACAACGAGAAGACATCAGGAACGCCTCAAAATGTGTTTTTAAGTAAGAGATCCTTTTTGCACAGGAATCTGAGAATCTGCAGCTTATTGCAGCACTAAATGCTCTCCAAAGGGAAGATGCTGAGGTGTGAAATGAAAGGGCAGGAGCTTCCTTCCTCCTTGCTGGGCAGCACCCACCTCCTCGGGCCCGCGATGCGGCCGGCGGGCGGCAGAAAATCCCTTTTCCTCCTCGTCCCGCCCTGCCCCACACGGAGTCAGTGCCATGGGGATGAGGGCCCTGCCGAGGCCGGACGGCCGGTGAGGAGCTGCCCACGCTGCACTCGAGCCCTTACACACTTCAAATCAAATCCCACTGATTTCAGGAATTGAGGCAATTCACATACTTCAAGCTAAGTACCTGCTCAAGTGTTTCCTGGGCCAAGGCCTAACGGAAAATAACAATAATAAAAAAGTGTCCTTGTAGCCACTTCTTGCTTGGCTTTTTCATTAGCCCTCCAGGGGCCAATAGAGATTATTTCTGTTCACTCTCGACTGAATATTCAGTCCTCAAACACGCAGAACAGAATCACAGGCAAAAACAGGAGCTCTTGGGCAAAGGAGAAGGGCTCCGTTTTTCTGAACTGTTGGCATTTTGGGTGCCTACGCTCACTCTTAGGCCATAAAGAAGTAGTGTTATTTCAGACATTAACTTCCACCCGTGCCTTAACACCTCCACCCCAAACCACTCAGTTAGGGTCCTCACTATGGCCATAGGGAGCAATTAAAGGGTAATGACTTTTGAATTCACATGTAGTAAAACAGCGTAAACTTTAGCGTTGGCCTTCCTGCAGTATGGTAATTACAGCTTTGCAGGGGAAATATAAGAACTGACTTTAAAAAAATCATTACAAAACGGCATCTTGGAATAAATGAATTCTAATTGTATTGGCCACTTACAATTTTCAGATAAATGCTGGTTAAATAGTCATCATCATCATCATCATGAAGACACTTAAGTAAGTGGGCAGTAGACTCTACGGTGATGGCAGGAAATTAGCTATATTGTTGAGGAACAGATGGTTTACATTACCCAAATCCTTTAGGCTAAAACTTGTTTAGGTCTGGCATATTGTAAATTATATTTTAGTAATGAAAGTGAAATGACCTTGCGCTGACCTCAGGCAGGGTTCGTCTGTTTGAACCAGCAGAGTGGAAAACTATGAAAGAAAATGAAGTCATAAAGTTTTGGCAGGAAAGGCTCATTTCAAGTTAAGCGGCCATAAATCTGCTTAGTTTCTGTTTGACAAGTATTTGTCATACACTGGTGTACGAAATGTAAAGAAGTGTAAAATACATAGGAGGCAGCAGGCCAAAGTAAACCGAGTACAAAGGGAGAGCAGCGCGGGGAAGCCCACCGGCCTCATCGCCGCATCCCTCTCTCCATTAGGTGAGTGACAAGACGAGCTTAGTTTATTGTATTCTTTGAGGCAATTAAAAGCCCTTAAAACTGGAGCGGGCTTTGGGATGAAACGCTAGCGTTTTTGTTTGCAGAGCAAACACCCATCGGCCTCGGTGTGAGCCTGAAGTCAAGGACTGGTTTTACCCAGATTGACATCCGCGCTGGGGACGGCCCTTAAAAATGGGATTCTACTTCCTTTCCTTCAAAACTGTGTTTGAAAGGGAATCCAAACAGTTGACACAGGCAGCACTGGGCTTCCTCGTAGGAAAATACAGAATTAGCATAAATAAAATGGAAAGATTTTTGCAGCACATGGCTTTGAACATGAAAAAGAAACTGCGTGGCCTGTATTTGCAAACGTAGCTTTGCTGTGCGCAGAAGGCATCGGGGTGTCAGGACTCCGGCTGAAAACTGGGACCTCCTTCCGACAGGCCACCATTCCCCGTCCTCAGCTGAGCCAGGATTTTGGTGGCCAGGAAGCAAATCCAAATTTATCACCACACTCAGGCGAGGTTGGAGGCAAGATTTCATTCTGGGATTTATCTAAGTGAATCGGTTTTGCCCTATAATCTGCATTGGGTATTAAGCCCGTGATTATTAGTGAATAATGCTTTCAACTGCTCTATGCTGCACGTGAAGGTGGAAATTAATAACTTTATAGGAAAAGAAACGAGCTACATTTCCAGGTCTGGCAGGTGGGACGCTGTGGATTTAGGGAATATCAAAGGACCAAAGTCTGCCCAGGGACCCTGGACGGACAGAGAGCACCACGTTGTGCTGGCACCACGGACGGCAGCCCTGACAGCAGCACCCCATGGTGCACCGTGAGATAACAGCCTGGTGCATCCTGGGGTTCATGGGCTGCCTTTTTATAATGTCCCTGGTGCATTTTGCATCACGAACAGGCAAAAGCACCCCTGTGTTTTCCAGCACCACACTGTGGCTTTACTTTTATTGCTAACTTAAAAAGGGTCTTTTATGCTTTTCCCTGCAAAAACGTGCAGTGCCCGTGCCTGCAAATTCAAGCACTTTGGGCTCCTTAAGTGATTTTCCCTAATCAGCAACAACTATTTCTTTAAAAGCTATTTCTACATACTTGACATTTGAGAGCGAGCAATTGCTGCATCCTATAGCCGCTTTATTGACCTTAAAAGAGAAAGCTATTCCTGGACTTGTTCAGGGATGGCCACAGGCCCTAAAGCACAAGTGAACCTTTCCCTGAGCAGCATTCCCAAGGAATGCCAGAGGCAGCGATATTTGAAGCGGCAAAGCCTGTCGCCCACGTCCCCCAGACCTCACAAAGTAACAATTTGGATTCGTTTTGCTATTTGCTAGCAGAAATAACAGCTCCTCTAAAATCACTTCCGATCCTGCAGATACCACAGCCTGCCCACCTTCGGCTGCAGTTCTCTCTGGTGATTTCCACTCTGATTTCCAGCTCGGGCAGCGCTGAGCAAACCCAGCACTAACCTCTCCAGAGCGATTCGGGCTGAGGGAAACACGACATGAGACCCCAGCAGAGCATGCAGAAATTCTCTGAGAAAACGCAGCTGGGCTGCAGGAACATGTAGCGCAGGACACGGGCTCCACCAGCAGACCAGGCTGCACGCTGGCCGCGCTCTCCAGGGACCCCCGGTGCAGGGAGGCAGCGCGGAGCGGCGCGCTCACCTTGGGCTTGTAGGCGTTGAGCATGGACATCTCCACGTTTTGTCCCCGCACGTGCTTGGGCTGCCGCTGCACGGGCGGCGAGGCCGCCTTCTGGTTGTTGCGGCAGATGCAGATGAAGAAGAAGAGCAGGGCTATGGCCAGCGGGATAGTGACGCTCGGCACCAGGATATACAGGATTTCCATTTTGTTCTTTTCCTTGGAGTCCTTAGAATCTGGTTCCGCAAGAAAAGGAGGGAAAGGAAAATGAGCAGAATGAAAAAAAAAGAAACCCAATGCACGCAGTAGCCCTTAAAGAACTGCCTAAAAGATCTTGCAATTTCTATATCCAAAGCACGTTGGGGTTTATTGCCAGCAGGAGCATGGGGGCAGCAGAAAGGCTGGGGGCAGAGTTAACTGTGAGGGGCAGGAACCGAAGGATTAAGGACTCCAGAGCAGGAGAGGTGGGAGAACACATGGGAAATGTGAGGAAATCCAGGGAAGCAGCACGAAACAGAGATGACAGTTCTGGCAGCAGGGTCAAAAGTGAGGCTGCTAAAACTCAGAGAGGGACTAGCAGTGCTACTTATCATGGAAAATCAGGAAAAAGCGTTTAAACAGACCAAATTCAGAGCAAAGTTTAGCACAATCTTTAAAAGAAAAGCACTCACACCCAGAGGGCCTGGTCTTAAGGGGTTTACCGGGCTAATGGAAGATGCCTCCCCTCTGCCAGCCTTGTACTAACAACTGGCATCCTAGCAAGATTGTCCTCGGCAAATGGGACATAGTCCTGGGAGCTGAACGGGAAGCTAGAGCACGGGTGGAAAAGAAAGTCTTGGAAGAGGTCTCGGGAAGCGGAGAACATTGGATATCTTGTGTGAACATTCCTAAGATTAGAGCAGGCATGGATGCAAACATGAGCTACAGGAACATGGAAAATCTCCTTGACCTGCAGGTCTGAGTTCTAGCCCAGCTGTCTGCAAGAAGATGGTCAATGTCTGTGAGGATCAGACTTAGTTGATTCTGGTGAACGGAGATTCTTTTATTGTTCCTACAGGGTCATTTGGGTTGGTTTGTCTGCGTTTTCCAAGCTGGATTTGTAGAGTGCTTAACGGCCCACACAGACATGGCTCATGCTCTTAATTAAACATGAACTTGATCTGAAGCTTGGGCTTGTTTCAAGTTGTGACAGAGGCAAAGTTCAGACATTTGTGGATGTCACTTTGCATGAACCCTCTCCTCTTACGGGCTCGCGCTGTCCCTGGGCTCCCCCACGTGCTCTTTTTGGACCCTTGGCTTTGGATCAAGCTGCGCCAGCCGTGTTTTAACGGAGCAGAGGGCAGGCCTCCAGCTGCTCCCTGTTTTGCCTCTTCCCACACTCAGGACAACAGCTCTGTATGCAGGTGTTGAACCTACTGCAGCTTTGAGACAACTGCAAGACCCTGGTGAAGGAAGAGGGCATCAAGGGGAGGCAGAGAGAGACCCGGGGGCTACTTCATCCCCTGAGCTATTCTGAGCAAATGGGGTTATTACCAGTATTAATTAGCAGCCCCTGCCAATAAGGCCCATTAGGTTAATAGGTTTCTTGGGAGCTATCCCAATTAAAACCATTTCCCAGCGAGGCGGGATGTACAAATGCTTATTGCCGCGAGCCTCACACGGCTCTTTCAGCTAGTGCACAGGCAGCAGAAAGCGAGTCCCACGTGGTGGCTTGGTTTTAATATGCAGATTAGCATTTAACAATTAAATGCCTGCTCACCTGATATAGCTCTGTTTGGCTGCATTTACAATAACAGTGCCATATAACGGCACAGTGGGTACAGTTTAATGCAGTGCAGAGATAATTAAAATCCTTGTCAAGAATTCTTCAAGCCAGCCAACCTCATTTATTTTCTAGCAAATTGTCCAAATCGCCGCCTTTTGCAACGTGCCCCAAAGCACCCACCTTTCAGCGACTTCTGCTCAAAAGACAGAACTGGTCCTAGGAGCTCAGCCCCCTTCCAGCAGCTCCCCCACCCCAATTCCCAGTTATCCCAGGTGGGAAGGAAAAAGAGGGGAAATGCAGAAGGTGCACGGGATCAGCCAAAGGGCCTGAAGCCGCTGCACACTCCTATAGGCAGCTGCTTATATCCAGATTTTGGTATAAGGCTTGCAAAAGACCTCCCTCCATACATCCATGATATATTTATGTATTTATACAAGCATAATCTTACTCCTTTTTTTTTTGGCAGTCTACCACTATCTCACAAGAAAAATAATGCTATACACACTGGGAAAATAGGAAAAGAGCTACAGAATTCTAACAGGCATATATGAATTTTAGTGTGGGTTTGAGAGCCATACTATATAGCCCAGATTATCTGTGCTTCCTCCTCTTTCAGTAAGAACATAATGTAGATCCCTTTTGGCACCCATGGGAATCTTTCCATTAATTGACCAAGACTTTGGAGCGGGCTGAGACCACGTCTGACTAAAGAAAGTTCACAGCCATAACCAGAAATAATTTAATTTGGTTCTGGCAGTAACATCAAAATGCATCTTCTTCCTGGGAAAGGTTACTGGGACAACTTGAAGTTTCATATGGAAGTTTCTCCTGAGAATTTCCAGAACATTTCTAGGGGAATTTCTGACATGTCCATGGAAATAGCTGTACGTTTCCTTGGCATGCTAGCAATACTGTTATTTTTTAAAGCAAGTCAGACAATTAGGAACCATTTATTCAGGTCTTCCACCACTTCTCCCACATGTCAGAAGCAGAGAGTGAAAACGGGAGCTGAATCCCAATTACTGCTCAGTTTGCGAAATCAAGATCCGGCAACGGTGGCTCTGTAAACCCAATACTAAAATATAGCTGGAGAGATTTGGCAGGAGTTGGAGATTTTTTGTAAATAAAGTCTAAGCTACATTAAGTGAGGTTTGCATGTATTGAAATGGCTGAAGTTTTCACACAAAGTCAGATGGAGGGGGGTTTGTAGCTGCTTGGTGGATGAGTGTCAAGAGGGCAGATTGGGGATGCTGTATTTTATTCCCCCTTTTTCTTCCCGTGTGAAAGCAGCGCCCCATTTTCCCTTGAAAAGGGGCCGTTGGAGGCCGGTAGTTACCGCACGCCGGGACGTCGCAGAGCTCGGACTTGAAGTTCTCGTCCAGGGTGAAGCACCACGGGGCCTCCTTCTGCCCGCCGGGGTTGCGGCAGTACGAGTGGCCCCCGTTGAGCTCGGGGTAGCGCACGGCCGTGAAGGTGTGCGCGTGGGGGTACTGCGACACCCACGGCTGGCACTGCCGCCCCGAGCGCGTCACGCTCGCCGTGCCCCGGTAGTCCACGCCGGTGCTGTTGTAGCACTTGTGATCTGCAGAAACGGAAGGTTTTGGGCAAGTGATCTTGCAGAAACGGAGCGAGCAACGGGGGACGGTGGCAGGATGGAGCGTTCCCGGCCTCGCCGGCCGCCGCGGCTGTCACGGAGCCAGCACGGGAGCGCGGCTGCCCGTCTGCTGCGGCCGGAGCGCAGCGCCTGCTTTGCGCTCGCATTCCTGGCGGGATTTAAAGCTTATGGGCTGTAATAAAAACAGCTTATGCTGAGCATTTTTAATAAAAGATACACAAAAGGAGTCAAAGCGGCAGGGGGAAGCGGCGTGGCGTGCAGGAGCAGGAGGGTTTGCGGGAGACACGTTTGCTCTCCGCATGCTCCGAGGGACCGGGCTGCCCAGGCACAGAGAAGCTGGGGCGATGCTGTAATCAGCCCTACTGTGCAGGGCCAGGACAGACCCAGATCCCATGGACTTTGCTGATCAGCATTCCCGAACTGCACCTGCTGTCCTGGCAAGGGCATCAGGCTGAAGAGCACCTGGAGGCCACGCTGAAGCCACCACGTTTCCCAAGACTGGGAAGTTTAAGGAGAAATCAAGGATTCCTCCATAGTATTGATTTCAGAAGGGCTGAGGCTGGGTTCACCATTCAATAAGTGTTTCTGAATTCCTATTCTCCCAGGACTCATGGCACAAAATGTTTTCACTTACTTTTATTTATAGGATCCGCCATGGGAATTCCAATCCGGATACAATTTACAGCCTCCGGGCTGTCTGGCTGGGGAAGATCCTCGCAGTTGGGCAGCTTTAATCTCATCAGAATCATGGGATTCGATCTTGCAAAAATATACTCGGTCTGGCACAGGACGTTCTCCAGGATCTCACACTCGTCGCGGCACAGGTCGCGCGGCTTGGGGGCGGCCGACGTCTCGTCGCAGTAGGGGAAGGCGTAATGGCACAGCGAGGGAATGGCAAACTGGGAGCACTTATCCGACAAATGACTGGAGGTGCCAATCATGGTGAAGGCAGCTGGAAAAGGCACAAAAGGAGGTTATGAAACCTGGGGGGAATTTTATTCCTGTGTTCTCACCTTCATGGCACAACCCTTACTTCCCTTTGGGTGATGAACTTGCCTTTTGGAAACACTGAGCCTTGTTGCATTAAAATAACAATGCTGAATCCATGGACAGAACAGCATTCACTCGTTCCTTTCCCACTGGATTAATGTTAAGCGTGTTACCAAACCCTGAAACCTAACTGCACACTTCTTTTCCAAAATAATTTCTAATGGTTTACAAAATCTCACAGCACTTGTATGCCTTAGGCCCCAGAGGTAAGAGTAAAAATCTCTATGGGCTCTAGAAGGACAAAATCTTGGGGAAATATCCCACTACTTTTCCAACTAAATGGTGTAGACTTGTGAACTACTGTTGTACAAACATCATGGGTCTCGCCTGAGGGCAATTCCAAAGGTTTTGTAGCAGTCCTGACAACATCTCTGAAATGTAGGAAGGACACTGCAGGAGGAAGAGAAGGTCAGTGTATATGGAAAGACTGATAAAGCATCCCTATGCTGATGCTCATTTCTGTGGGCTCCTTTCCGCCCCTGAAGACAATTGCCACCTGCTGATTTACTTCTACAGCTTCTTCCAGCACCTAGGGCTCTTCAGCACCACCTTGACCATAGACTGATTGACCAAGGTTGGCCTTTTTCACATCTAATTCCTGCTCAGCGAAGAGCACAGGGCAGCCTTGCAGAGCCGCTCATCTGAGCTGTCCCTTCTCCTTGGAACCCCCCTTAGCTCCTCATGGGGAAGGAGGTGAGCAGGGACACGAGGCCTGCTTGGATCCGACTGCCTCATCGGCCGACTCAGCGCATGGAGCAGCCCTGTGTTCCCAACGCCGGCCGCTCCCTGCAACAAGCAGGCAAGAAGGAAAGGCCGTTTCTCACCCACCTGTGATCTGATTTTCAATTTCCCCTTGCATGTGCAGCGACTCCATGTATATGGTTCGATTGCCGATGAACCTTGCGCAGGCGATGCCTCTGTAGGGCTGGCAAAACCCGTCCTCTTCATACTCGTCCCTGCAAGCAACCACATGCACCGGAGGGTGAAACACTCAACAAGCAGCGTCCCGCGGGAAGAGCAAGCATAAACCACATGGAAAATGGCATTTAGATTTATTTAAAGCAGTTAAGACACTTCTCTTCCTGCTTCCCAACCAAACTTAAGACTTTAATAGCAATAAACAGAGCAGGAAGAGCCATATGGGCAGAGACAGAATTAAAAGTGTGTATTAAAAATCACACCCCTCCCACCGCTGATACCCTTAAAATAGGAAATGTTTCTTCAGTGCTTTGTGAGTATGGTAACAGTTATTCCTAAGGCAGAACCAAAGCTAAAACAGGAGTTAAATGGACATATTTCTTTCATTAGGTGCTTTGTTTTATACACTATAGGAGACATTTAATACATAAATCCAGATGTTAAAATATTTGCCAATATTCTTCAAACAAAGCAAAGTAAGGAAATTACCAAACCTCTGAAAACCAGAGCCGGCACTGCTTATTTTGAACAGATAATCAGCACTAACTGCTGGCACATAACGCGGTTCATTTTCCGCGGGCTGGAGGAGGGGTTTGTGCTCCTGATCGCCGACACATGCCCCCGCCTGCTTCCCTGCTTGGAGAATCCGGCTGGAGATACTGGGGAGAGGATACTGGGAAGAGCTGCACACCTGGGCGGGGGCCTGGCAAAGGAAGACTGGCTCAAGTCTTAAGTTTTACTAATTAATATTTAATAATTTACTAATTATTTAATATTTAATAATTTACCAATTATGGGCTCCCAAAACGCTACTGGAACCCCCCTGAGTATGCTGATATCTGGGTAGGCAAGGTGTTGCTTTCTTCAACTGCTTTTTTGGGCCAGCCAATCTTGCAAAATTCATCCTCCTCTAGGCGCTGAAAGCCTAAGAGTGGAATCGAACTAATAGCAAAAAATCAGAGCTTTTTAATCAAGCCTGCCATTAAGTTTAACAAAGGACACTTTCATCCCTCCTGAAGGCCTGGCAGGGAGCGGGTGCTCGGAAATGCAAACGGCAGCGCGGCCCTTTGAAGGGCGCCGCATTGTGCGGCCTCGGAGCGGGACGGAGCTGGGCGCCGCTCCGGCCGCGGGCGCCGCGCACGGAGCGCTGACGGGATTAGGGGCCGGGGCGCCGGGACCGCCTGCCAGGGCGCCCCAACATCTCTCAGCAAGATGCACTCGCACTGCACTATTTTCCATCTAGAAATCATGAATTAAATAAGTAATTTATGAGCGTGAAGGCAGGCGGGGAGGGGGCAGGGAAGAGGAGCTGCCGAGATGGAAACCTCCTTCCTAAGTCATTTCAAATCAACTGAGAAATCCATGGGAAGAAGTCCAGGCTGCACTTCCCTGGATGATGTTCTCAAGATGTTTCCAGCTGCTGAAGTACACTGAACAAGACTGCAAAAGCACAACCTTTAAACTGAAAATTCAACTCTTCACTAACTGGAGCAGCAGTAGGCTGAGAGCTCTTGGGTGATGGTTACTACCACAGGGACGCGGAGAGATGTTGACCTGAGACACGCAAACACATCCATGTTTCCCATATGGAGTTGGCTCTCGCTAAAATGCTGCTACTCTGCTGGGTTTTGAAGAAACAAAAAAAGGAGTAAGAGCTGAAACTTGAACTAAAAAACACAGAGTCCACCTGGATGTCTGTTCTCCATCATTGCATCAACAATGAGTCAACATATTATCCAATAATGAACAACTTATTTTGGAGTTTAACTTTGGGGCTATAGCTAGCAGCAACTGCTCTTGAAGGCGATCAGGCATTGCAATTTAAACAGAGGGTTAGCCAGGGAAGCCCAAACCGCGAGGAATGTGATTAACATCTCAACAAGCACCTCGCACTAGGATTCACCTTTGAGCTGAAGCAGATTTAACCGACATAGCTGCACACGTAAGGACCAGGAATGAGCTGGGACACCAGTTCACCTTGCTGGAAACGCCCTGAGGTGCAGGATTTGGGAGATAATCTCAAAATGTGAAGATTAGACTAATGAGAGCAGTCCAGATCGCAAAGAGTCTTCCTCCAGGGGCTGAATGCCAAGAGTTGAATTCACTGAGGCAAAACATAAGATTAGTAGCTCAAATGGAGCATCGCTCTTTTGAATTGTTTTGGAATTAGCCCAACTGATGGGGCAGAAGGAAAACTCATATGAAAGGAACAGGAGTATCTGAATACGACAGAAATAACCCTGGGACAAGAGATTACTCAGTCACTTGGTCTTGGTGCTGAGAGCTGCTAAGCCGGGCTGGATGATAAAGCAGTTGGTTGTCCCAGGAAGCACTGGGCTGTTACGTTCACCTACTGCTTCTGACAGCTTGGAAGAGTCCAAAATAGCTGCTCCCACCGGTGGCAGACCTGGTTGTATCTCTGCAGCACTTTGTTGTGGTGAAGTTACTGGCACATGCCAGCCAGAAAACAGCAGGAGCCCCATGTTGCCTTCCCTCCGCTTCCAGTCATCCTTCCTTGATCTCCAAATCCCCTCTTGCCTCTGTATCTCTAAACGGAGCTAGGCCCTCCCTGCAGCTCCCTTCCTGCCCTCTTGCTCTTTTCCATGAGATGGCTCAGGATGAACATTCCTACATGGGGAATCCCTTCATGTGCCTCGTCCCGCAGATCCCAGCGTTTCGGGGCAGCCGCCAGCTCTTCACCTAGGACCACCTGCACCAACCAGGATGTTGTGAAGGCTCAATGGGCTCCCAGAGGTGTCCTCCAGCTGCGAGTTTACAAAAACAACAGCAAAGCAGCCCAAAGCAGACCCATGGCCTGCCACGGAGGCCGCAATAGCAAGCAGAGCTCATGCAATCTAGAAACAGCTTCCCCCTGCCCTCCAGCTGCCAGGCGGCAGGTCGGGAGGGCTGGCTTTAAAGCACGGCTCTGTGTTCTTAGGCTCGACTCTGAGATCACCAGCCCCTCTCACACAGTTCAAGCTTTACATACTTCAGATGCCTTTTGTAAGCTCATCAGCACTGCTCCAATGTGCATCTGCTCCACGGTCCTGACCCACTTCAATCCTGAGCAAAAAAGAACGGGTCCCTTGGGCTCGAGCAGGAGATGAGCCCAATTCAGCCATGACTTTGTGTTAAAACACATGGACAAGCTTCACCCCAAAGCAATGCAAGTCAGGGTAAGCACTTAGCCACTGCTCTTTGGGATGGACTTAGGTAAATTTTCTACTGACCTAGGGATGTGAAGAGTGAGCCGGTTAAGGCCAGAGGTGGCTGGGAGGCCGGTGGGAGCGGGCGCTATCCAGGTGCCGCCCGCCCAGGCCTGGCTTCCTGCGCCCCTAAGCCCCGGCCGCGGTTCGGTTGCCAGCAGAGGGAGGAAAGGAAAGGGCTGGATTTTAATGACTGACAGATGATAAAGCACTGTGCTGTTTTACCATTATTTCTTTCCAAATTTGGTTTCCACTCTGTTTTCTGTTTGACTCTCCTAATATTCCTGGGCTGGCCCTGATGTTTATCTTGGAGCTTGCCCATGCCTCTTAGGTCCTGCTGAGGTTCCCTGTGACAATACTTCTGGCTTCATGTAACGTATTGCATTTTACATTTACTTCATATTCAAGTGTCCTTAAGTATTTGATTGAACAAAGAAGAAAGAATAAGAGCTCTGAAGGGCATTCCCATCACCTAAGCCAAGCCAAGGCAGTGCCAGCACCAGAATGCAAGATCAGCCATGGGCCTTCACACAGCCAAAACCTGGGAACCTTCTTTCTTTTGATACCTGAGGCTGCCTAGAAAGAGCAACATCCTAACCAGGTATCCTAACATGTCTCTTTGGATACACTTGAATACAAATGAATATAACTTCATTCCCAAAGACCAAGTCTATTACTCAGATTTTCACTACAAATTGCTCAGCAGTGTCTTGAATTTCTTCTGGATACTCAGTATTTGCTTTACTGCAAGAGTCCCCGCTCATACTAGCCAAGCAAATGCAGGACACACAGTAGGAGTCAGCAGCAGAGGGGCAGCAAGGGCCTTTACGCTCATTCTTCACTGACAACCCTCCTGCCACCACATGTTAAGTACTAAGAGCGTTTTCCATAAAGAGAAGGGGTCTGCACGCTTGGAGCTGGAAATCATTGCAGATGCACTGCCAAGAGCCCGTCTTTCACATGTTGTTAAAGATGGCAAAGGTCTTGCCACGTTTCACCTAGACGGAACCAGAAGGAGAGACCAAGTCACAGCAGAAAAAAGATTTGCAAACAACTGACAGAGAACTCACTGTCACCACTCGGGTTCATTTTCCCCTCATTAATTTTCTTCTGGTTTCTCTTAGCAATATTTATATCTGTCAACTCTGGTCACCAGCAGCTTTTCACATGCTGAGATGGTAATAAATTAATAAAATAACTCTCAACCAAAGAATGACCAGTGCAAATAATTCATGCTTTTCCTCCTTCCCTTTGCTTCTTGTTCAGGCCATCCCAGTGGCTTTATTGGTGTTACCTGACTTCCCAGCGAGATCCTGTTCTCCTGTCTGTAATAGTCTCTTCTACCCCATCTGACCTTGGGATATTAAAGAGGAAGCCATGAAAGGCATTAAAAGGAAACAGTTTGTAGCTCCACATGCAAAATTCTTACAGAGAATAAAAGACATTCAAAAAAGACAAAGCAATTTCAGACTAGGAGGCCACCCATCGCTAGGTCTGGCTCTGCTGCAATGAGCTCAAATGCAAGGGTGCTTCACGATGTAGAACTGCTACCATGAAGGTTATCCCGTCACGGACATCCACCATCCAGCCAGCCCACGGCTCTTTCCCACACAACTTAAGTAACATCCAAATGGGTCCGAGTGCAGCAGGGCCTCGTGAGACAGCAGTTATTGAAGGGTTCTTTCTTATAGGCAGTTCAGTAATGCATAAAGTTCAATGCAAAATCCCTTGGTCTCTGCTAGGAATACCGGGACAGCACCTCTGCATAACTTGCTTTATAAATGCAAACCATTTCAGCGAGACCCAGTGTAAAGGACACTTTTCAGCATCTTGCCTGTCCTTTTCCAGTCTTTTCCTAAAACACAAGACACTGTTCGCATCTCAACTTTCCTAGCCAACGCCAAGGCCTAGGAGCTAAGTTTAGCAAAAGCTTTGCTATGAGACTTTAACGTGAGCTCATTTAGAAGTATTTAGTAAATTAATAGCAAAGCTAGACCTCATGAGATCATGTTATATTATTACAATATCCAATGTATTCATAACACATACTCCCAAGTCAGTGTAATTGGGCGGTCATGTCTCCCACACCCCCCAGCCTTTTTTGTTTGCATTGAGGAAGGATTCTTGTGAGTGCAGTAAGAAAGAAGCATAAATGCAGGATTAATTTTGATAGCTTGAGAGAAAATGGGCAAAGGAGAGACGTGGGGCAAGACCAGGTCCCCAGTGCTTTAGGTGGCCCCAGGGAAAAGGCAGGACCACAGCTCCCCCACTGCACCCACGCTCCAATACCAGCCTGTAATGGTATACAGTTATGCTGATGTATGTTAAAGTAGATGGCTGGATTAGCATTGCTTTGGCAACCAGCTCTGCAGTTGACACCAATATAAATAGATGAATGTAATTAAGAGACACTGAGGCCTTAATAAGATCAGGACCAGCCCGACCTCCTGCAAAAGCTGTGCAGGAGGGTCCTAAAACGCACTGACACGTGCAAGCCCAAGGGCTTCTCCTGCAGCGGAGCCGGGCTCCGAGCGAGAGCCGGCACGTGGCGGCGCGGAGCCGCCAAACCTGCTCCTCCAAACCCGGCAGGGAATTCATATGCACATCAGGATTTTTTTTGCTTATTACATATATCAAATAAACCCTCTCTCCATGTATTAATGCTGCGTAATTTATTTCTACATTGTTAAATAAATTGCATTCGGTTCCATATTCATGTTCTAACTTTGCCCAGAATAAAATGCTAAGAGTTTATACTTGGCGGATACCCCTTAAAGCAAACAGATGAATAATATTCTGTCATACTTTCCAAATGAGCAAAAAAACAGTCGCTGGCTTTGAAAATGGGAACATACTGGCTCTGCTTCATAACAATATTTCAGAAATGTGAGACTGCATTTTACTTTGCAAAAAGAAGAGAATTGCCCAGACTTGCATGTCGCTGTGTAATTTAAGGAAAAGATCTGTGTAATATTAGCTCAGGCTGTTCTGACACCCCTTTAAAGTCACAGGGCAGCTCGGGTTGAAATGGCTCACTAGAAAAGCGCGGGCATAAAATAAGAAATTAATAGCGCTGCTGCTTTGTCATCATTACATTAAGGGAGCCCCAGAGCACCCCGCTACACCTGGTTCCTAGAAATAATCGAGAAATAACTCAAAGAGCAAATACGGCTGCCTAACGAGCTGTGCCACTTGGTATTTGCCATCGCAAATGCTCGAACCTGATGCCTCCAACCCCGATGGATAAAGTGTCAGCGCGGAGCCCGCGCGGCTGGCCACAGACCCCAGCTTTGAGAGCTTAGCGCAATTAGTCTCTTCTGCAATTAATCTCTTGGCAAGGAGGGGCTGCAGCAATTACCGCACGTTTTTCCTTGCTGTCGTTAAGAAAGTTTTACGGTGTCTCCATCCAAATGACTCATTTTTGGAAAGCAAAAGCTGCCTAGAAAATCTCAGCAACAGCATCTACGAGTCTGCCTTACACCACGACCCAAACTAAATAAATCATTGCCGCGTCGGCCGTTGCGAGTCCCTCTCTTCCTGCTCTTAAACACTTTACAACAAGCCCTGCCCGCCCGGGCTGCGCCCAGGAAGGCCCCGCAGGCTGCATGACGGTGCTTTTGGCCAGCCCCTGCTCAGATAAAGCTCCCCGATGCCGAGGAATTTATTAATTATTTACTCACGGGAAGTCTCCTCAGTCTGCGCGCCAGCGAGGCGGGCGGCCCGGCCAGAGGAGGACCTGGAGCCCTGCCTGGACCATGACAGAAGTCCTGCATTTTGCTGGGTGTTCCCCTCACACGTTTCATTTTTTCCCCCTCAAAATTCACCCAACGCAAACCTAATCACTGAATAAAGAAAGAAACCTGCAGCGTAGCAGCAGCGTGAGCCGTCCTCCCCGCCCGGACACAGGCAGGGTTCGGACCCCTCTCCAGCGGCCACCTCTGGACATTAAGGACCTTATTCTTAAACATTTCACCATCTCTTTACAGGTGTAACGGGGTCTCTGAGGGAGTCCTGATGCACCTGCAGAATGAGCTTATAAAGACCTGAAGCCTCCTCAGGGTAAAGCAAGGTCACCTGGAGCTTCTGCAGGTAGAAGACAGTGAGAATAAGAACAGGGTCCAAACAGAACCTTTTTGTTTGCTTTTCATTGAATCTCTTTTGTCAAAAATCCTTTTTTTTTTTTTTTTAATAACATTTTACATGTCCTAGTTATCACTGCTAATGCTTGTTCATTGACTGACGCTGCTGAAGCAGGGAGAAAATTGGATGTTGCTGGTGACCATGCTACGGCTTGGAATGACCCATGGCCACCGCAAAGGCAACTGCAAAACTCCCCAAACAGACTGCACATAACACACAGGCACAAATACGAACACCAGGAACGAAGGCGCTGAATTTAGAAGACCATTTTTATGGCATATTGCACAGATACCTTGGACAATATAGGAAAGTATCAGAGAGGTCTTAGAAACCTTGTCCTTTCCTTGAAAATGCTCCTGGAGATGGTTAGGGTCCCAGAAGAGTAAATTCTTGCAGAAAATGACTCCAGCTTCTTCCTTAGTCTGCAAAGACTCCATAAAAGCTTTAACCTGTTCCTTAGGGATACAAAAGCTTGCAAGATACCAAACCCCAATACTGATTGTGACAAAATAGGAGTTTGGGACTTTTGCAGCCGCTCATCAACTCTTTCCTGCTCTCTGTTTTCTTAAGTCACAGCTTTGTTTCTGTCCCTTCATCTCCTCTCCATCCTTCTAACATTTAATTTGTCTTATGTGACTCAAATGAGTCTTTCTTTTAGTGACCTCACATTTTAACCCTAAGCCTGATGAAAAACAGACTTCACAAATCTGACACTTAAATTAAAAGCGAAGCACATGCCTCGGATATGACTTAATTAAAAAATAATACGCTAATGTTAGCTTGTTCCAACTATTATTTAACCAAAAATTTGCACCCATCAATAATTACTGCTGCAAAAATACTGGTAATTACCATAAGCCAAAGCTCACTGCAGCACCCAACTGCTTTGCTTTCCTTTTATATACAAGGAGGTTAGTTCTTGAAGATCCTGTTGAAGATGAACTGGGAGGCCAGGAATCCCCCCTGCAGCCTCATAGTGTCGAAAATATTTGTCTGAGCAACTCTGAAAGAAAACCACAGCTTGCTGGCAATGATATGTAGGTGAACTATTGCCTTTCTGCATCCTTTAACAGCTCGTAATTGGTATTCAAGACCCCAAACCAACAACAAGATGTTTATGAATTAAGTGGCAGGAGGAGGGAAAGGGATGCATTCTGCTGGACTGGTTGCCCTAGTTTGAAGGACGTGCAATTTATTGATATTTACCAATAAATAAAACTACTCCAGAGTTTTATTTTATTATTCAGCATGGCAGCAGTTCCAAACAGTGATGTGATGCAATTCCTTCATTAGCAGTAATTATGCTAGGTAGCTACCGTGAACGATCACTAATTTCTAAGGTATTTTGAATGTGATTTCTTGTGTACTTTGATGCAAATTACACCGAGGTTACTTAAAAGATGTAGTTATAGCACTTCTCATTAAGGGAGCACAGCGGCGTCTGCCAGACTTCATACTTGTTACGAGCCTCTCCGTGGAGCGCTGGGCTAAACTTGGGACAGCAGAATTTCAGCCATCATTCTGAAATTAATTGGTATTGATAGGGTTATATGCATGTTATGAAATATATTAATGCGCTCCCTCACTAGAAAAATATTATTTAAGATATAAGTAGCTCCAAGAACTGTTTCTAAAACCTTGTTTTAATAAAGCCGGCTATGGCATACTTTGGCAGTTGTGCTTTATCAAATCTAAAAGCTGGTTTTTATCTTGGACTAGCTGAAATGCTGGTTTGTATCAATACTAACTCTTATCATGGCCTGCTAGTACATACCATGTATTTTACAACCGCATAAAAAATTAACTGAGGATTAAGCCAAGCATCCTCTCAAAAGGCATGCGTATATACCATCCACACAGCAAAATGATTTATGTGTAGGGTATGTGAGATGAAACTGAAATGGTATTTATACCATTTATATACCATTGTGCCTTGAATCCAGCTGGGTAATTTTATTTTGGCAAGGCTGCTATGGCCTATTTTGGCAACAGAAATGCCCTATATGCCAAGGACGAGGTAACATTTGCTTGTTATTGTCACCGAGGACAAATATGGAAAATCCACAAAAGTCAATAGAGTTATTCTAGTCCCACACCTGTACGACTGAGAGCAGCACCTGAAACAGCCACAGCTCTTAATGCAAATGATTGCTGAGAAGAAAACTTCCAATGCAAGACAAACATAAATAAATAAATAAATACAGGTATCGCCGGCCCGTCGCTCCGGCAGCCACACACGCGCTCGCCTGTTTACAAGATCAATAAACTTGACACTTTCTGAAGTCAATGATTAACTCCTTTTACTGTATTTGAACTCGCCCGCTTTTACGGCTTTGTGCGGCCAAGGCTAGGGCGTCAAGCGTGTTTTTAATTATCAGGATAAATAATATAGCACCTTATAATCTTCCTCCTTGCACTTAATGATCTTGCGATGCAGTAAAATAAATTGCGATTGGCTCCAGCTACATGCAGGCTGGCTCTGCAACTCTATTATCTTTACAGGAAAACTCATTCTGGAGGGTTTATGCTGCACGGCAATTGCAAAAGCAGGTTGGACCAATTGAGATTTATTCCCATTTTTAATGTTTTTACCAGCCTGAGTAAACACTTGCCCCGAGACAGAAAGCCCTGGGTTCTCCTGGAGGCTGCAGGGCCCTGGGCGAAAGCACGAGCAGCCGTGGTCTTGCCCGACGGCAACACGCAGCGTTGTAGCGTTTAAATCATTACAGGACTCTATAAATCATTTCATACCAGAAGTATATGCCACAGTTTGCATAATTATTTCCTTTTTTCCTATTTTTTGTTGCTTTTTTTTTATAACAGTTAAAAATAAAAAGCTGCAGAGAGCATCAGGGTAAGCAGTGGAGTTCTTCAGCCCTTCTTGATTTTGTTTCCATTCTGTTGTGCACTTCAAAATGATCCTCACTCTGTCCCTTTCTAAACACACCAGGAAAATACACACATGGGCCCTAATGCAAGGCCAAACTATAATTACAGGATTTCTTTAAGTGTTTGTGTAAACAATTTAGATTACCACCTTTTCAAGTGTTCCATCCAAACCTCTTAAGAAATGGAAATCCATCCACCCTCACTTTATCCAGGGTCAAGCAAGCTCAGGGCTATGCAACTAATGTAGCAAGGCTAAATGCAATATGCTAAAAAGCACCTAAACATAAAAAGGTTCAAGATCTGACCTAGTATTTCTAAAATACCGAAACCTGATAAAACCAAAAATAATTTTCGCTTCCCTTCACCGAATGTGGCTCCAGGCTTGCCCACTGTAGTACTTGCATATTCCACATCGTGTGCCTCTCTTGTAACACCTGCCTGCACATTGAGAAACTCTTTTTCTGTGTAAAACACAAATACTTCAGTTAAAATTTGTAAAAATACCTATATCAGAACAAAGTAGCATCTAAAACAGTAGCAAGCCCCGTTTTCCGGGCTGTTATTTTCCTGCCCACGACACGCTGGGATGGAGCAGCTCCATGCGCCATGAGGAGCCCGCATCCCGGGAACACCACGTCTCCACACGGCTAATCGGTCTCCCCGACCTTGGCCGAGGGGAGTGGGGATTATTTTCACCGGGATGAAGTAATGCAGCCGGGAGCAACGTGGTTTCTGTCAGCAGCAGCCACTCAGACTCCATCCTCGCACCACTTGAGCTCCTGCACGCCGTATTTATATTGGCCCTGGCGCAGAATATCCCACTTGCCGCCCGCCTCTCAGCCCCTCCGCGCCTCAGGCACGGGCTGTGGCCTCAGCGAGCCGTGGGGGCTGTAAAAGAGCCGGGATCAACACCCAGGGGATCTGCCTTCAGCCCTCGTCCAAACTTTCCATAGTCACCAAGCAAGCTGGGGCGGCTGCCACAACATCCGCTCCATGCTGGGAAGCAACGC
>JAVCKT010011030.1:0-14747 GCA_032273925.1 Rhynchotus rufescens
GAGCCAAACTTTAATGTGGCTGCTGCTTAGGACAGGAAACGTGTTGTGCATTTGGGTTAGCTAATCAGCAGTCATTAGTGCCACTAACAATAAACCTCTGTGAGGGGAAGCTCACTTAAACTGTCAGCATTCTGAGGATGGAAAGTTTGTATTTTGTAGGAAAAAGTTTTCTAAACTTGCTTTTCAGATCTGTAATTCTTTAAAATGTTGTGAAAACCTTTTTAGCCTTCAAGAGCTTTTGCATGTGTGCTATTCAAATAATCAAATCAAATAATGCAGTAGGTATCATTTCTTTCCTTCAGGTAATTTGCCTTAGAAATTATGTGGAATTGTGGTTGCCTAACCCTGCAAGGAGGCAGGTTTTCTAGAGTAGCTACATAATGACAAAACATTTATTATCTAAAAGCGTGGCAAATCTATCAATCAGGGCCCTGGAACATCTTCACAAGTGCCCAGTTACATTGCACATCAGTTGCTGGACCCAGATGCTGTACCCGGACTGGAACAGGGAAGACAGGCTCTTGCCTGAGCTGCACAGGCAAGAGAGAGAAATGGCACCATAATGGACAAAAGAAAGCAGAGATGTCTTCTAGTGTCTCCTGGTGGCATCCCATAAAATACTGGGGTATGCACTAGAACTCTCTCCATGGACAGAGGTCTACAACTGTATTAATTGATTTAAGAGAAATTCAAATTACTTTGCAAAAGTTTATGCTGAAGCTATGATGAAGGATCTACTTCAATCCCTTTTTGATCTGACAGCAGACAGAGCAATTAAAGAACAGGCAACATGATTACCATAGTCACCATACACTGAATTATGTTCTCATGATTCCTTTTCCTACTATAAACACAGTCCCACAGCAAACATAGCAGAGATGTCTTGAGAGTCTTTTCTAGTACATTTCAAGCCTCTTGCTTTTTTTCATATTTTGTACCATTTTATATAAGAATATAACTGCAACTAAATATACGGTGACTGCTTTAATAAAGACCTTGAGCAAACCACCGTTTTTGTTGTGACAGATATGGTTTAAAGCTCTGGTTCATGTTCACTGAACAAAGAACTGTAGCGGTTCACAACATGATAATGTCCCAGAAGAGAGGAATCACCTTCTGCCAGAGGTTATTGTCACACCGGCAAAACTGGCAGACAGGAAGCTGCCAGTTTTCCTTATTTGGCCCAGTTTACTGTCCAGTGTTTCAGTTTCTTTTCAGAGACTGTTTAATCTGTCAGACAGATTCCTGTGGAAGCACAGGAACAGGTTTTTCTAAACAGACATTGCTATGGGAGCAATATCTTTCAATAGAATCAAGGAAACCAACAGCTGAGGTGGACAAAGTTTTAAATGTTAAATGTTTTAAACTACTATGGTGAGAATTACCCACAGTCATTTGCCAGGGCTCAGGTCACCTACTGACCAGCATGGGTGGTATCACTGAAAGGAAAGCTGTTCTATGAGCAGCAGAACTAAAAAAACCCTTGATTTTCTAGAGATTCATTTTGTTGTGTTAACTAAATGCTCTCCTACTTCCATTCTTTTAGTTATTTCCCATGCTCCAGTACCAGTTTCTCAGTCCTCAGTATCTTCTTCAACTCAATACGTCCTTCTTTGCTCCCACCAGACTGGCTTCACAAGTGGCATAAATAAATTGAGAGCCACATGAACAGTATTGCATGGGCAGCACTCAGGTGCGTCTATGTTAGTTGGGTTCTTTTGAAATGCAGGTGGAGTTATGATTATTTTCCCCTCAAGGGAAGCACTCACCTGGTTCTCTGTCCTCCATCCATCTCTATCTAAAATTTCGAGACCCCTCTTCTTGTGTGAATTTGATCAATGAGCTAAAAAGCTGTTTTGGGGAGGGGATTATCAAATGACTGATCAGTGCATGGGCTTTACCTCCTAAATTTTACCTCCAAAAGAAAAATACTTGAAGAGACAAAGTCAGTCAGAAATTGTTGACAGACAAAACATGCTTAGCTAGCTCACAGAATCACAGAATGGTTGAGGTCGGAAAGGACCTCTAGAGATCATCTAGTCCAACCTCCCTGCTCAAGTAGGGATGCATCCAGGCAGGTTTTGGAGAAGGAGGAGATTCCACAATGTTTCTAGGCAGCCTATTCCAGGGCTCTGTCGCCCTCACAAGAAATAATTTCTTCCTCACATGCAGATGGAACTGTCTGTGTTTCAGTTTGTACCCATTATCTCTTGTCCTGTCACGGGTCACCACTGAGAAGAGTTTGGCCCCATCCTCCCTACATTCTCCACTCAGGTACTTACACATATTGATCAGATCTCCTCTCAGTCTTCTCTTCTCCAGGCTAAAGAGGCCCAGCTTGCTTAGTCTTTCCTCAAAGATAGACGCTGCAGTCCCTTAATCATCTTCATTGCTCTATGCTGGACCCTCTCTAGAAGCTCCCCGTACCTCTTGTACTGAGGAACCCTGAATTGCATTCAGTACTCCAGATGTGGCCTCACCAGAGCTGAGTGGAGGGGCAGGATCCCCTCCCTCCACCTGCTGGCAATAGGCAGCATCCTCCTGATGCAGCCAGGATCCCATTGGCCTTCTTGGCCACAAGGGCACTGCTGCCTCATGGTTAACTTGGTGTCAACCAGGCCTCCCAGGTCCCTCTCCGTGGAGCTGCTTTCCAGCAGGTTGACCCCTAATCTGTCCTGGTGCCTGAGGTTATTCCTCCCCAGGTGCAAGACCCTGCACTTGTCCTTATTGAACCTCATGAGGTTCCTCTCTCATCCTAACATCAACAATGTTAGAGTCACAATAATATTCATTTCATAGACAACAGGTCAAAGAAGCATCTCCATCGACCCTTGTAGTACCTTTGGGTGGAGGAAGCTTAGAGAATTATAAATGTAATATGGTAGAAAAAGTAAGCTATCTGTACAAAACAAAGTAGTTCTCCTTAGAAATATTTAAGGTGTACTACTAGTGATACTCACCAATAACTTAACAGGAAAATCTTAATATAATTTAATACTAATGTGATTTTTTTCTCCTTCTCAATTTTTCCTTGCTTTTATTCATAGCACATACTCAATTGTTATATTTTCTTAAGATTAATCACAATCCTGCAAATATTTATGCACGAGTTTGGTAGATGAATAGATCAAATTAATGTAATTGAAGAACTCAGATAACACTTTACAGGGCCAGAAGTCCTTTGCAATATCCCTGGACCTTCCCATAGGTCCAGGACCTGGACCTTCCCATAGGTCCAGGGATATTTGCAGTTGGTAGTACCTTCAGGCACAGCAATAGTAACAATTATGATCACCTTTTATTAATCATTGGACTTCAATAAACATTCAGTTTACTGATACTGAGACATGGAATTAACAGGACTATAAAACAATGCCATATATTGGGATGTGGATTTTCTTCCTTGAAAATGAATATTTTGTCACTGGTTTATTAACAGTTAGACCTGTTATGAATAACAGAATCCTAAAATAATGTCAACAGCCAACTGACCAGGAATTAAAAAGTGACAAAATCTAGTTCAAGTTCAAATTAACAACTTGATGTAGTCTGTATTTGGGAAAAATATGTATCATGGGAGAATGGTACTAGAGAAAAAGAATGTTCACCTTTTTCCCAGTACACAGTGGGGGATCATCTAGAAAATTACCATATGCTGCATTTGCATTTGTTTTTTCCTTTGATACTTTTTTCATGCTGGGAACTTTTTTGAGGGAAGCAGTCATGCAGATATCCACAATGGGCAGTTGCTACTTCTAGCTGTCTTCCTAGAAAGGAGCAGAAGCGGTACAGGTAGGCCTACATTTCTTATAAAAGAGCAGGATCTCTATGGAATTTCATCTTATGGAAACAGAGAGCTGTGAGCTACCACCCTGTGTTCTTATCCACAGGCTCTAAAGCTAGAATGCTTTTCTATCTACAGAAGATTGCAAAGCATTTAACCTGGGGGATCTCCTGCAGGTACTGCATTCCAAAACACAATTTTCTTGCAGTGGAAAAGAACAACATGGCCCTTTGGTGAATCTGCACTTTGTCTTCCAAGTTATCTGCACTGAGTTAAATTTAGTTTCACCACATTTGCAGTGAAGCTAAATGAGGTGATTCAGAAAATACAATTGTGCTATTATCAAGGTAAGTTAACCCCGATGTATTCCAATATAATGGTGTTACAAATTTAAGAATTGTTGTACTTATATCTTTAAATTTAAGACCAGAAAATTAAACCCTGTAAGATTATCATACAGAAAAAAAATTATATAAGACATTACATTTTTCTTCTAGTTCTTAACCATAAAATGTAAGTTTAGTTTTATGTATTGTCAGGCACCAAAGGAAATATCTCTGAGTAATGTCATTGACTTAGAAGAGCAGGTATGGGGGGGGGGGGAAAATATGTATTTTGAAAGAGTATTTATCATATATTCTTCTAAGATATATGACAGATATATGTTTTTTTCAAATTCTGTGACCATAGTTATAAAAATATGTTCACAATTATTTTAAAGCAAAATCTTTTTTTAAACTTCAAATTTCTAGCAGCTAGAGCAGAATGTGTACATTTTATATGAACAGTTCTAATTTTAAATGAAGGGAATGCAGATCAGTGTTTCCATATTAAGAGCTGATTCTGCCACAGCTCATCTTTTCTATCAATAATAGATAGTTGTCACTGCTGGGAGGTAAGAAATCCCAGCTGTCACCGACTGTTTGCAGATGTGTTTCAGAATGAAATTTAAGTAGAGGTTTTTTGACGGCAGTTTGAGTCACTACTTGACTTTACTGGGTTTCCAGATGCAAGCAGGGTATCGCACAAAGACACAAGCCGTATTTTCAACATATCGTCTTGATTTTTTAAGTTAGAGATCAGATATTCATCATTTGTCAGAGGCAGATCTGTTGGGGTGTGTTAAATGGTGGTGGGTGTTTTCTTCTCACCCCATAGCCTCCCTCACTAGCATTGTCAGCTTTCAGGCTGATGGTGAAATATCTGTGCAGCAGTGCTTCCCCTTTGTCCACATCACGGCTGTTGAAGACTGTAAGTGAAGATGCACTGATTTCTTTAAAATGCTTCTGATTGTCTATTAAAGCCCAATGATAACTTTCCTAGTGGTGTCTTAGCTCCTACAAAACTCAGAGTATGACTATAACACAAGTTTATCATCTAACTAGTTTGTAGCACTCTCAATAATACACTGGTTTGTATTTTGTTGTGATGCTGCTTTGATAACTCTGGATGTCCTTCTGAATGCTCTGAGGTTGCTTGTTTTCTAAAGGACCTCCAGCAAATACAAGCATCATATCATTCTGTATCAGTTTTGGTAGTACTTTTGCTGTACTGCAAGTAACCATGATGATGTTCTATCATGGAGATTGGTAGATCCGGTGTGTCAGGGAGCAGCAAGGGCAAGGTGCTCCATTAGGGACAGGTTCAAAAGCACAAAAATAAGGTCCCCAGGGTAGGATCCTCTCCAGCCAGGGCCTTATCACACAATCCCTGAGCAAGATGAGCAGGCAGGCCTGGGATTGGCAGCCAGGCTCATCTCAGAGTCCAGTTGATTAGACAAGTTTGTAGCAATGAGGCAAGCCTAAGGTCAAGCTGAGAAGCCAGTCTACAGTTTAGAGGCTGACTCGGTCTCGGTGAGGTCAGACAAGCCCCATGATTGCTGGGCAAGTTCATAGTGACAAGGCAGATCCAAAGTCAGGGCAATAAGTCAATCTGCAGGTCAGAGTCCAGGTCTATAGGGACCATAGCTGGGTACAGGCATGGCTGAGGCTGGGCTGCAAACAGACACAACTAGAACATACCTTGAGTCAAGACTGAAGACTTTGGGCTCCTGGATCCACAGGCGGGGGATGGAGGACCCTAATCAAGGCCATTACAGAGCAATTTTAATCATACACAAAAAGAAAAAAAGAAAAGAGAAAGAAAAAAACACACTCAGCTTTTGATAAGTGAGAAAAGTTAATCCAAAATCCACAGACTTACATCAGGATTAAATGTAGACTATGAAACGAAATGAAGTATGCAATAAAATCAAATTGTGTGGTATGTGCCTAGAGTGTTCATGAAAATACCTATCTATTCCCAGGAAAATGGTTGATGATTTTATGAAGACAACTCTTAGCCATGCAAAGTGGATAAGACCCTACTCTTAACAGGAAATCAGTTTGCTCATTTGTTTCCAAATCATCATCAAAAATTGCCTGTCAGTGACCTCAAGTTAAAGGTCTGTCAAATCTTTCCCCTTTCCTATTTGTGAAGCCTGTCATCTTTATACAAATCAAGAAAATAGTAAAATAATTCACATCTAGAAAAACATATACCTATTTCTGTAGGGCTGATCTGATAAAAGAATTTCTTTCTGAGGTTTTATTTGCAATGATATTGTTGTCAGTTAGCCTTTTCACTTTTTCTCATATACGCACACTGCTGCTCTTCACAATATGATCATTTCAGATCTTAAAATAACATTTCACTTCTTTTATTTAACACAGCAATCTGAAAATTCACTTGACAAAAAGTACCTTTCTAGTCATATTGAATGCTGTTATCAGCATGAGATAAGCTATGGGTTAGTACACATATGGAAAGAGGGGCTTAGAAAAGATGAAGAGCATCTGTTTTGCTTCTAAAATTTGATATTTAAAATTATTTCTGAAAATTTAACTTACTTTCAACTTTTCATCATCTTTATACATTGCTGTATGTAAAAGAATCAAACTGTTTCAAGTTTAGGGAATAAGGGGAAAAGGGGAGGATCTTGTAATGGAGAAAGTAATGATGGTCTAAAGGATGTATTTTTAACTCCCCTGCAGATCTCAAGACTAACACATAGACATAATCTGTTATTAAAAGGCAATACACTGCTCCTCTTCTTGTCCTCCTCTCCAGTAAGAAGTCAGATAGTTCTGGTCTTCTGGTGACTGTAACACTGTGAATCTGTTTTGTCAATAAAAGTCTAAGGGAAAGCATCTTTGCTAAAAAGTTCTGAAAATGTAGACAGGGGACTATCATAACTGGTCATTGAAATTTTTGTCAGAGATCATGAATACAAGAATGTTGCAGCAGGAATCTTTATGTGACAGATCACCCAGATATAGAGCAGCCAGTTTTATTCTTTGTTGTCTTCACACACAGCATTAAAGCAGAAGAAGAGGAAGGAATTGTTCTCTCTCTCCTTGGTTTTTACAAATGGTTTTGTGCAATTTAGTGAGAAAGTTACTCACTGCTTCCCAGAAGCAGTGCAGCCTTTTCCTTGTACAATTCTTTTCTCACAGAGCTCATCCTGGTGTGATTGCTATGGAGACTCTGGCTAGCATTCCTGGCAAGAATTTTAAGGAAGGGTTTACTTGCAATTAACTGATAGAAAGATATAATCAAAGATTACTTGCAGCTGAGAGCACAGTAGTCTATTGTCAAATTATTCTACTGGTAAAAAAATATGGTCTTTTTGAAGAGAATTATATGCTGGTTGTTCTTCAGCCACAAATGTTTGTACAAATTGTAGATACAGTTGAACACAGGCAGATAAGAGTAAGATGGCTAAATAGTTATCACCTCTATCTCTCTGTTCTACCTCTTTCTGAAAAGACTGTATTTCCATTATAAGAGGAGGTAAAAGTATCTTTAAAACTGTGTAAGCAGATGGTAAAGGACAAGGCTGAGGTTTCTGGAGCCTCCTTTATGAACTGTGTAGCACTAGACTAAAGAAAGGGAGCAACTGAAAACCAAATGAAGTCTGAAGTTCCACACAGCCTTAGTTTTCCCTCTGGAACAGGCAGATAGATCCAATTTCATTTATTACTAAAACTTCAGCTCAACTTCGGGAAATTGATATCAGGAAAGAACCTATTTTCTGTGGAAAAGTGCAGTAGATTACTAGTGAGGAGCATCTGGCTACAAGTGATAGCAGGAGTGCTTTTATTCCATCTAAGTTTGAAATAGGAGAACAGGATAGACTTGAAAGTGACTCTAGCAATGCAATATTCAGTATGGAGAGAACAAAATCCTTTTGTTTCCTGACCTCAGCCTCATCAAACAAACCAAGAGAAAAGTGTTATTGAGCTGCAGGAATTTGTTTACTGGAACAAATACTGAGGCACTCCAACAGGATTTTACAAAACTAGAGATGTTAGAACAAAATAGACTTTATTCTGGATAAGAGAAGCAGCAATGATGCGGAGATGACAGTGAGGTCAATGGAAAATGAACTTTCATGAACTATAAACACTGTCAACTTATTTAGTTGACAGCTGTACTTAAAAGTGATCTCAATGATACTGATGTGAGATGATTGAAAGACCATTTAATTAACACATGTATTTAATTCTGTGTGAAATGAATGCCTCAGTTAAATACACTTAAGCCTTCAAAAATGCAAGATGTATCTGAGTGAATAATGGTGAAAAATATCTATTCAAGTATATTTTTATTTTTCTATATTTAAGAGTTCATTTCATTAATTGTTTCAAATTTCTTTCCTGCAATATGCTCTAGAAGCTCTTGCTCATTTCCTGTAATATCAAAAATTTTCTCTAGTATTTGCACCTTGTATTTTCCTGTCAAAAATTTCAGATAGAATAATGCAATTTCAATATATGAAAAGTATAATGTACCTTAAATAATTATTACATATAAATATCTTGTGTAGATTAATCATTTGTATTATTAATCCTTAGGATTTTTTTTTGAATTTGTGACCATTTTTGAATATTTATGGATTACTGTATGCAACAGTAGCCAAATGGAGTCATTGCTTTTATCCAAACTCATTTTTATTACTAGCAAAAATACAAACATATTAATTTAAGCATGAGCATAACAATTCCATTCCAATATATTAGCAAAATGTTTTCACAACTTCTTATGTGTTTCTAAGAAACATATTTTTAAGAAAATATAATAGCCCTAAATTTATAAACAAAAAAATCAGAAAAACTTCTTACTTCCGTCTTCAGCTTTATTAAAAACAAATAGCTTTAAATTATAAAATGGAACTCATTGTCTGAAGAAGTGATATGTTTTGATTTTACACAGATCCTTTTCATCCTGGAGGTGAGTTACACACAGCAATAAACACCAACTTCAACAAAACCCTTCCTTACACCTGCAGAAAGGAGTTTGGGTAAGCAGCTGAATCTTGCAGAACGTCCTGAAGGTCATCATCTCAACCTCAGGCTGTCATGCACAAAACCAGCCAAAGCAGATATCCTGCATATTTTGTCTTATTCACCCTAGTGTGATGTTTGTGCTTCTTGAATTTATGTATTTCCTTTGGTGTGCATGAGAGCATCATGTTCTCCCTTATTTGTTGATCTGGAGGTAAAAATGATCCCTTAACTACATACAGATCCCCTTGCAGATTCCTAAAGATCTGGGACATGATGCTTTGACAGGCATTAGGATTTAACCAATCTGAGTATGTCATCTTATCAGGCATCTAATGAAATAGATACTGGAGATGTCCAGTTTAGTATTTTCTGTAGGCAAATCTGACTCTGCAAACCCTGGATTAGTGTCTGAAACTGAGCATTCTCTTGAAATTTAAACAGCAAATGACGTCATCTTTTCTGACCAAGGCTCAGGTCGCAAGCTCATGTCACAAGATATATACACTTCGTATATCTACGAAAACAGCATGGGCTGTTTCATTTGATTCTGAACAAATCTTAATTCTTCAAAATTTTCTCTATGCTTACTCCATCCACAGCTTGTTCTCCTCCCCCACTGCTACAGAGCCCTTTTATTGTGGATTATATATGGCAAAAGAACAGAATGACAGATGGGACTGCTCCATATTTAATGCCTTTGGGGGAGAAGAATGCAAGGGCATGCAAAGCAAATGTGTGGTCCAGCAGCAATCTGAGTCAAACCCTCATAAATGTGGGAAGCTAGTGCCCCAAGAATGAGAGCCACCTAAGGCAAGCAGCTCGAACAGCCATACTTCTGATGTAGGAAAATTTAGTATCGTTACAAATTTATAAAGCCTTCAACCAAAAATATTTTGTAAATGAGTGTAGATCATCAAAGATTTTGTGGAGGCCTTCCCTTGCAAAGGAAAAGGAAAGGAAGGTGAAGATGGCTACTCCCCTCTCCCAATACTTTTTATTGTGACTGTTTATCCCATACTGAGGATCATGAATCCTAGCCATATTGAATCTCAGAAGCTGCTTTTGAATATGGTTTGTGTCGTTTAATCCATTTACAGGGATTTGCTCAGAACAGCACATTTCTTTTTTTCTTAGGGTGTTTATACATCCAGTGTCCCTGGACAATTGTATTGGTTTGTGATCAGCCACAAAATCTTCCTTTTGCCTTAATAACAGTTGTTTGGCCATTAAGACATGGTAATGCAGAATGCTAAAAAAGCCAGGCACATTTCCCTTGAGTATATTCTACTCCGAGGTGGTCTCAGCGTAGACGGAGCTCTTCTTGGTCTTCAGACCACTCCATCTGGCTGGCTTCACACCTTGGGAGAGAAGAAAGGAACTTGGCCTCAGCTCTATTTTGAGGGCTTGACACGTCGGCCGCCCTTAGATGAGTAAGAGCTTAAAGGAAAGACGTGCAGCCGCCTACTGCCCCACACATGAACAACCACGAGTCTGGAGAGCTAGACTGCTGCTGAGAGGTTTGCCTAAGAGGGGAAAACATGGGACGAGCCCTCCCCAGAGGGTAGGAATAAATACAGAGGAAAGGGCTCTTTATTAGTAGATACTATGTGCTCTTTTCGCCTTCTTTTTAGACCCTGTTCTGCAGCAGCCACTTGAGAGAAGTGGTAACAAGTGTGGGACGAGGTGACAGCACCGTGCCAGTGCCCGGGAGCGGCGGAGGGTCCGTGTGGCGCGGGCGCGGCCTGGCCCCCTCAGCGCCGCTTGCTCCTCCGCCACGGCCAGGTTTTATTGAGCTTCTGCACTGCCACCTGGCGCAAGTTCTTTGAAAGGGCATGAATTTCATCCAGAGATGATTATTTTTAAAGGCCGTCTGGCTTTCTGATGCGTGAGCGTCTTTTCCCTCTGTTTCTGCAGAAACACCCCAAGTGATTTCCAGGGTCTACAGAAAACCTTATGGGGAGCAAACTGAAGCCCCCTGCCTGTCTACTTGCTGCATAGATTCAGCTGGAGATTTCCAGACAAATTTATGTTCTTACACACATTCTTGTTTATGTTCTTCTTATGGTCTTAAGCTAGGCTCCTTATAACAATATTAGTATTAACACGACCAGTTTCAAAGCTTTATGCTGATAAGCAACAATGGGTTTGTAACACAGCTTGCCAGTAAGTTGCCATGTCAAACCGAAGAATATTTTTCTGTGATCAGACAGAGGTCACGGTGGGTGAGGGGGTAGGGTCCTTTCTACAGTAGGAAAATACTGGAATCAGATCCTGGAGCTAGTTTTACCAAAAGGCATGTCTCCGAGCGTGTGCTTTACCTGTCCCACTTCTCTCACTGCTCTGGCACACTGACGTTCTCATGTTCCATCCGTACAGCTGCATCTTCTGAAGCCAGCCTGTATGGAAATATAATTGGGGAGCTCATCAGGCCAGCTCTTTCCTGACACGCTATAGAGTGTTCTTACCACTCAGCCAAACGGCCTCACATTTTTATTAAATTATATTATAAAGGACCAACTCTATTTTAGACATCAGGATTCCAGAGTTTGCTGAATGTTTGATCCATTTCTAGCCAGGAATTTTGGTTTTGAAAATGTTTGCTTTCTCTGGGAAAAAAAGAAATGTGGTCTGCTTCCTTTATTCCAAGCAATGATTGGTTTATTCTTAAAATGTAATAGGTGATTAAAATGAGAAAAAAAAATCTGATTAGCAGATGCCCACAGTAGATTATCTGAGTCAGTGCTTATTAACATACATTACTTCCTTATTAAATAAATTACTTCAAACAACCCTCTCAGAACATCTTTCCTCTAATGTCTTCATGAATACATGCAGAGACTGTCATTTGCAATTATAGCTACATTCATTTATAAGATTCAAAATCACTTCTCACTTCCCAATTCCAGCATGAGCATCTCAGTTCCCTGTTGCACAGAGGGATAAGCTTTGGGTGTCTCATAGACTCCTCCCTGTGCCCTGGCTTCTAGGTAAATGTAGCCCAGATGCATGGCCCAGATGTGAGCAACACTGCACTTCCAAATAACCATCAGCAGTTGGTGTGATGGTAGGAGCTCTGCCAGTGTGGGGGCAGCACACATTAATGGTAGGCACAGATAAGCTTGCCGTGCTGTTGTGCGCCGTGTGGAAATATGCACTGCCTCTTACCTACCCGGCTTGTCCCAGAGTCAGCACTAGTGCAACACAGGTACCAGGTGTGGGCTAGATAAGTGCAGTGGTGGTGGTGGTGCTCCCCACTGAGGGCCTGCAGTAACACCCTCCAACAGTGCCTGACCCAGCAACAGCAAGTGCAAGCCGAAAATGCGAAGATGAGATGGAATGCGGGATGTGACTCCTGCCTCATGTTTGCTGGAAAGTCTATAACAAAACAACCACAGGCTTTCTTAAATAACATTATTGCTTCCTACAGCGGTAGATGTTACAAAGGCCTCCCACCAAAAATATGACTCCTTTTGTCTTGGTCCAATGGTAACTACGCACTTGGAACACGAAGGTGCTGAATCAGGTGACTGATATTATAGTAGTCGATGCAAGAAAAGGAGCCTGGTTTTCAAGTGTTAGCTCACACAATTTTTTGTTGTTGAAATTCTTCTTTCCTCCAGTAAAGTAAGCTGAGAAATTATTATTCAATGTGATGTTTTCCATCTTAACTGATTAACGTTTTTGTCTTGTTTTTTTTTCTGTTTCTGTCCAGCAGAGGAAACAATCAGGAAATTACATGAAACTGCGCAGCATTGTGGACTGGACTCTGCTTTGTTTGACAATTTGATCACATATTTAATTGTGTCACAGTGTCTGTGTAAGGTTGGATGATGATCTTTGCTATTCAGACTTGTAAGGAGTATTAAACATCTCAGTTTTATACAAGGATAGATATGCATTATTATATTTTCTCCTCTGTAAAGCAGTAGTGACAACTGTAATCATAGTCCAGTGAATTCCAATTCATGTGGAAAAACATGGTTTTAAAATTATCTGGAATATAGAACACAATGTGATTTCTTATGCCGAGGAAAAGAGAGGTTTCTGAGTTTAAAATGCTTCTGACGTTAGTAAGGTAATAATGATTTCTTCCTTCAGGTTTAGGAAACCTGGATTGTTTATTATGAGTGTATATTGTCAGTGTGCCTTCCAGAGTACATATTCCTATCTTCAAATAGAAAGCAGTAAAAGGATGATTGTAACATTTAAAAATACTAAAAGCATTCTAAATAGGAAGGAAAAATGGTTCTGCGGTTAACATATAAGAACAGTATTATATTCTTGAGCTGACCAGATATATTCTTTTTAACCTTAGTTAAATGTTTCATTTGCGTCTGCCCCTTTTTCCATATTTCATTCTCTGTAAAAAGAAGATTCTCACACTTGTCTGCTTCAAGAAACGCTAAAGATGTTTATGTAGGGCCAGACATTTTGAGATGGAAGGTGTTATCTGGCTGTTATCATAAACTGAAACACAGGATATGTCTATGTAGATCAGTTAAAGGCTGATCTAATTACATAGAGGAAACCCAAGAAATAGAGCTAACAAACCTCATTTTCAAAGGCTCCAGTTGCAATTTGAACGTATCTGCTTATATATATTTGTGCCTGCCTCTGACAGCCTGAGTCCCGGGAATAGGTTTTTAACTCTCTCGTCCCCACTTCAACTTCAGACTTTCAGGAGGAAAGAGCTACCGAGATTCGTTTCTAAAGCCCCAGATGTAAGTTCCTCTAACAAAACTTCAAGTAGCCTGACACAACCAAAGGCTACCTGCAGAGGAACGACCTGCCACGGGAAAGGACATAGTCCTGCACAACTAGGAGCCGGCTATGGTTTCACTGATCACACATTAAGCATCATCAGGTCTCTGTAGCCCTGATACTGCTCTTCTTCACTACAGACCATCATTGCCACAGGTGTAGCAGTGGTGATAATAAGTAGTCCTTTGAAATTCTATGGCATTATCCTTTAATCTGAGTATCTGAAAGCATGTAATTTTAGAGGCATCAACAAGTCTAAATCCTGCTGCTGTTTTATAAGCAATGGGGATTTGCTTATAAAGATTTCTACAGGTTTCTACACATCTTTGTTAATCTGGGCCTTCAAGGACACTTTGTGAGACCAGTATATTGCTGATATTAACTTGGCAGAATATGGCAACTTTCTAACTAGGAAGCAGAGAAAAATACTCCATTCAATTTAGATACACAGGATATTAGTCATCAAGCTAGAATGTGGCAGAAAGAGTTCCTGTTCTGGGAAGAAGGCTGTGGAGTAAAGTCTGTTCTTAACTTTCCTTCCAAACATACAAGCAGACTCCTCCTCCTACTGTGACTGAACTCAGTAATCTTCAAGAGTGGAAATGGCAAAAAAAGCTAAGACTGGTAAGAGATTAGCAGCTCCACACAATTTAAATTGATGTCATTCTATAATTAACTTAAATACAAATAATTTTTAAAATCACCTGATGATAAGCTTTAGAAGCTTAAATGTAGTCTGAGGCATTTAAGGTCCATTTTGACTTAGAGGCCCCATTTTGCACTAGGCCCATGTTGCACATGAGAGGTCAAAGGCCCGAGCAACCAGGAGAAATCCATGTCTTGGAAATCGAGGTTCTTTGGCTTCCTATAGTAGA